>JAHHUM010001882.1:0-168916 GCA_036173005.1 Crenichthys baileyi | reverse complement strand
GAAAGGGAAGCAATAGAGGCTTCCGGGTCTACATTTGCTTTCATTTGTCACCATGGGGCCTGTTGATCCCACACAGCGGGAACTGTTTTGGGAAAAAAATTTTTACCCCCCACCCCCTCCATTTGGGGGCCTGATTTTAGCACCTTCTTCAATTTTTTGCTTTTTAAGAAAAGACCTCCCAGGAGACCCCTTGCTCCCCCCAAAAACCCCCACCCATTTTAAAAGGCTCTTTGAAAAAAACCGCATAATTTTTTGGTTTAAAACCCCAATTTTTTAAATTTTTCCTTTTTTGGGAAATTAAAAAACTTTTTTTTGAATTGAATTGAAAAAACCTTTTCCAAGGGGGAAAAAGAATGTAAATGGAATTTTGTGGTTTAAAAATTTTTAAAATTTTTTAAAAAAATTTAAAAATTAAATAAAGGGTTTTATTTTTTTTTTGGGCCAAAATTTTCCTTTTTGGGTTTTGGGAACAAAGGGGGGAAAAATTTTATGGGGTTGGGTAAAACCTTTAAAGGAGGAAAAAGGAACCCCAGGGGAGAGAATCATAAGGGGGAAAAAAACCCAACGAGGGAACCCCTGATGCCCTTGGGGCGGGGACATGGTAAGGGGGTGGGGGGGGTAACCCCGGGGGGAAAATTTTTAAAAGTTTATTTTTAAGTTAAGAAAACATTTTTTTAAAAAACCCAATAAAAGGGGGGTTTTTTTTTTCCTTAAAACAAGGGGGTTTAATATTTTAAACAGGGTTTTCCCCCCTTACGGGCCGGGGGGGGTTTAAACCCCTTTACAAAATGGCATGTTTTAATTTTGATTTTTTAAGTTTATATTTAATTGAAAAGGGGTTTTAGGGCTGCAACGGTGGGGCAGTTGGTAGCACTTTTTGCCTTTGAAAGAAAGAAGGCCCCGGGTTAAATTTCCCCCGGCCGGGGGGTCTTTCTGCATGGTTTTTTCATTTTCCCCCTGCTTTCGGGGGGTTTCACCAGGTTACCCCGGGCTTCCTCCCGCAGTCCAAAGACAGGGCCTTTTTGGTTAACTGGTCACTTCTAAATTGCCCTTAGGTGTTTTGAAGAGTGTGTGCATGGTTGTTTGTGTGTTGCCCTGTGATGGACTGGCGACCGCCCAGGGTGAAACCCTGCCCCCTCCCCCTTTAAAGGACTGCTGGGGGATGGCCCACCAGTCCCCCCCCGCCCCATAGGGAAATCACCCGGTAAAAATGATGACTGACTGAATGGGATTAACCCAATCTTTTCAACCTACGAAAAGTAAAAAAAGAAAGAATCTACATGGGGTTTTTTAAAAAATCTAAAGAGAATTTTTTTTTTACACCGGGACAGAACTGGGGGCAACTATACAAAGTGCCAAAAAGGCCCAAAAACTTTGGAATCTCATATTAGAGGAACCCCCAACGGTGCAATAATGTGTCGGATTTGTTATCGAAGGTGTGGTGTGCTTCGCGATCTTTAAAATGGGGCCCTTGCATTGCAATGCGTTTGGGTTTTGTTACTCCTTAAATTGAGGACCCAAAAAAAAATTCCTACATTTTGGGGGTTTTTTAAAAAAAAATAATAATGGATTTGGGATCCCACCCCAATTTTAAAAAAGGGAAAAAGCCTGAAAGCTAAAAGTATCAGTGATGAGCAATCCCTGTTTTTGAAAGACTCTGAAAAAACTGATGTGGCTTGTTCTCTTCCACCACCAGTATTTGTTAAGCAAAGACTGCAACAGTTAGCCAATACAGTAAGAGTTAAGTCTTAGTTGATTATTTTTTTCAAGTTGACATTCATTCACATTTCATGTTATTTTATTGTCAGGGGGAAAAGATACCAGTTTTGCTGGACATTGGGGGAATGTGTGCATCAAACTCCATTTAATTAATGCTGTTCTATAATGGATGTAAAATGTGCCATTTTGACAGTTCTTCCAGGTTATAGAATAAAATATTGTGGGGGGAGGGAGGATCAGATACCATTTTTGTTGTACATTTTGGAGCAATGTGTGCATCAATACACAATTTATAATGTAATGCTGTGCCAGTTTGACTGTTCTTCCATGTTATGGAATAAAATGGACTGCACCAATGGGGCAAATGCAATAATTGTTTTAAAGGCGTTTGCATTTTTAAAACAAAAAACCTTCCTGTGTGTGGGGGGTCCAGATACCAGTTTTGGGTTGTATTTTTTTGGGGCTATTTTTTATCAATACACCCTTTATAATGGGGTGTAAAATGTGACATTTTAACTTTTTCCAAGACATTGAATAAAAACTTTTTATTGTTTCCCAAAATTTTTTCAAATGTCAACTTTTTTGGGGGGGAGAAAGGGGTAACAGGATTTTTAAAATAGAATTAACTTGATTTTTCTTTAAAATCTGGTTTTTTAGAAAAAATGTAATTTTTTGGGGTTACAAATTTTTGAAAAATTTTTTTTTAAATTAAAGTATTTTAAAGGTGTCAGAATATAAAATGAATGTTGAATTTAAGTAATCCAAATTGTGTTGGAATAAAAATGATTTAGTTGTGTTTTAAGTCAAATGACAAGAAAATTGATTGCAGAAAAATTAATTTATTCAAAACATTTTTTAATCATTTTTTTAGCAACATAAAAAAATTTTGTTTTTCTGAATATAACAAAAATTTTGTTAAATGAACACCAAACAGTGTAGATTGCTGCCAAATTAAAAACTGTGTGCAACCAATGTCCCCTATTGCATTTTAGTAAAACCCAATCTTTTTTTTTCCAGTGTTTTGCAGTTTTAAATCTTCCCACAGAAAAAGCCCGACGAAAAAAACCCCCTCAAACTCAGGAAAATTGCAGCCAAAATTCCCAAACAGTTTGAAAAACGGACCTCTGCCCATCTTAAGGCCTTTACCTGTTAGTAAAGCTAGTACAAAAAAATTTTTCTGAATCATGAGGAAGAGATTGTGGGGAGCGGGTTAAAAGGGGGCATTGGAGAAGAAAACCCCTTACAGTTTTCTTTCCCCCCGGGGAAAGGTGTCTGGATTCGGGAAGTGACCTCACGTGAGTGCGGGTGTTTTGAGAAGTGGAGAGGCAGCAGGCCCCCTTTACCGGGGCGGTGAATTTGGCTCAAGGGGTGCTGAAAAA
The DNA here is from genome assembly GCA_036173005.1 of Crenichthys baileyi. Lineage (NCBI taxonomy): Eukaryota > Metazoa > Chordata > Actinopteri > Cyprinodontiformes > Goodeidae > Crenichthys > Crenichthys baileyi. Next base: position 165,818 of record JAHHUM010001882.1, on the reverse strand, counting down.
AAGCGAGTTGTTCGATCTGCTGATTCGTCTGTTTTTTGTTTTTTCATAAAAAAGAACGGAGAGAAAAAAATCAGGGGTGCAAAACTGGGGGTGTTGTTCAGATAAAGTTCTCCTGAATGCTTCTACTGGGTCAGGTTGGCCAGTGTTCTTTCATATTGTATTTAACGGATTTGACCCAGATGCAGAAAGCAATCCAGGAGACAGTAGAATTCACCAAAGTGTTTATTTACAAAGAAGTGAAATGTGCAGGAAACTGGAACCGGGATGCCAACTGTAAAAAAACAAACAAGATGGTAAGCTGGGATAACTTAGGGTCAGGAATCATGAAGGAATACATCTGTCTTACTGGAGAGGGTGGAGGAATCCGCGAGAGGAGGGTAGAGAGACCAAGTGGATGTTTACCCGTGAGGCTGGGTTTGGTGAGTCTTGTACGCCAGGAGGATTAGTTAGTCCAAGTAGTACTGCAGATGGCTCGGTGGATGGAGGAGGATGGACAGGGTTCGCAGATGGAGATCCGATGAGCGAGGGAATCAGGAGGCTGCCGGCCGGTGTGATCCAACGAAGTAATGAGAGATTGGAGTCTCTGTTCATAGAGCTTGATTGCTTCCTTCCAGTAAGCGATAATCCAGGCAAGGTTCTTTGCTAGACAAGGTCTGGTTCAAGGTAAACCTGCAGGAAATAAAATACAAAGTCACAAGGTTTTTCCTTGTAGTACCATTAAAGGCAACACTCTGGCACTGAGTTGCTGACAGCCTCCTCCTTAAATAGTCCTCTGCAGTTCATCAGGGAAATAGAGAACACCTGCCCACCTCTCCTCCAGGTTCCACGCCATCTAGGGGCTGAGCACAGTAAAACACCAACAAAACACACAAAGCACAGACCCTGACACCTGCAAAAATTCACCTGCAGAAATTCACCTGCAAAAATTCACCTGCAAAAATTCACCTGCAGAAATTCACCTGCAAAAATTCACCTGCAGAAATTCACCTGCAAAAATTCACCTGTAGAAATTCACTTGCAGAAATTCACCTGCAAAAATTCACCTGCAGAAATTCACCTGAAAAAATTCACCTAAATAAAAATTCACCTTTAGAAATTCTGTATTTTTTTTTTCATCTAATGGAACTGAATGAAATGTTTGACTGACTTGATGACAGCTAGTGCCCCAACCCTGTCTGCAGATGCTCTTGTTTTGAAGTGACCATAAGAAGCGGCAAAACATTTGCAGGGGAATTTTTGCAGGTGAATTTCTGCTGGTGAATTTCTGCAGGTGAATTTCTAAAGGTGAATTTTTGCAGGTGAATTGTTGATGGCAAATTTTATGTACAAAACAAATTCACATACATAATTGCACAGGATAAAAATTCAATGTCTAAAAAATGTCTGATTCTAATGAGACTATTTTACTTCCATAGAAAAGAGATCACTTAGGACTGAGAGGACAGATTTTTCAAAAACCTCCATCAGGATGTTATTGTCAGATATACAGGGGTTGGACAATGAAACTGAAACACCTGGTTCTAGACCACAATCATTTATTAGTATGGTGTAGAGCCTCATTTTGCGGCCAATACAGCGTCAATTCATCTTGGGAATGACATATACAAGTCCTGCACAGTGGTCAGAGGGATTTTAAGCCATTCTTCTTGCAGGATAGTGGCCAGGTCACTACGTGATACTGGTGGAGGAAAACGTTTCCTTACTCACTCCTCCAAAACACCCCAAAGTGGCTCAATAATATTTAGATCTGGTGACTGTGCAGGCCATGGGAGATGTTCAACTTCACTTTCATGGTCATCAAACCAATCTTTCACCAGTCTTGCTGTGTGTATTGGTGCATTGTCATCCTGATACACGGCACTGCCTTTAGGATACAATGTTTGAACCATTGGATGCACATGGTCCTCAAGAATGGTTCGGTAGTCCTTGGCAGTGACGCGCCCATCTAGCACAAGTATTGGGCCAAGGGAATGCCATGATATGGCAGCTCAAACCATCACTGATCCACCCCCATGCTTCACTCTGGGCATGCAACAGTCTGGGTGGTATGCTTCTTTGGGGCTTCTCCACACCGTAACTCTCCCGGATGTGGGGATAACAGTAAAGGTGGACTCATCAGAGAATAATACATGTTTCACATTGTCCACAGCCCAAGATTTGCGCTCCTTGCACCATTGAAACCGACGTTTGGCATTGGCATGAGTGACCAAAGGTTTGGCTATAGCAGCCCGGCCGTGTATATTGACAGTTCTGGTGGAAACAGGAGAGTTGAGGTGCACATTTAATTCTGCCGTGATTTTGGCAGCTGTGGTTTTATGTTTTTTGGATACAATCCGGATTAGCACCCGAACATCCCTTTCAGACAGCTTCCTCTTGTGTCCACAGTTAATCCTGTTGGATGTGGTTCGTCCTTCTTGGTGGTATGCTGACATTACCCTGGATACCGTGGCTCTTGATACATCACAAAGACTTGCTGTCTTGTTGAACCTTTACACTTTGCTCTTACTGGTGCAATGTGCAATCAATGAAGACTGGCTACCGGGCTGGTCCAATTTAGCCATGAAACCTCCCACACTAAAATGACAGGTGTTTCAGGTTCATTGTCCAACCCCTGTAAATCTAATTCACATTTCTGATGGACTAAAGGATGCAAATAAATTCTGTTAGATGTAATCATAAAGATGGACCATTGCTACCTTTCACCTAATACCATTGTTGACATTGCTGGTTGAACATAAAAAACCTGTATAAGGGTAAAATATGGACTAATAAAGAGCAATGCTATAACTACAAATATTACTTTCAATAACATAATTTTAACATGCTGAAAAATTGCCAAGGAGCAGGAAGGAGAGAGGGAAGGAGCTTTTTTTTCATGTCCCCCCCAAGAATTACTCTCTGAAAAGTTTCTGTTTAGTGTCCCCCCCAAAAATAAAATGGGATTTTCGCCCCTGGTATGGATTGATGTACAGCAGTAGTAGGCATGTCAGCAGCAAAAGCAAGACCGGTGTTTGATATAATGGCTCACTATAAAATTCTGCTAAAACCAATCTGTTAGGGCGAACTCCAAGTCTTTTAAAATCTGTGAAGACTGTGGAGTTGTGTAGAAGTCTCCAGGTTTAAGAACCCTGTTTGGACCTGATAATATACAACTGACCACCAGAAATGTTTACAAAGTTTATTGAATGATACTGGGTAGGAGATAGAAACTATCTTCTGCTCCAAGACATGGTTCTAAGAGAGAATCACAGTGATTTATCTCTGAATCATGACTCTCTGTAGAGAAGTGCAAAAATGAGTCCATGTGCTTCTCTTTTCCAGACTCTGAATTGATCCTCCAGAAAATGGGAACAATTGTCAGACAGGAGAGGAATCTCTGAGAGATAACCTTCTCTCTTCACATGGAGAGAGAAGGTTAGACCAGGTAGTAGAGTTGGTGCTGAGTATTTTATCCTGAGAGCAATCCAAAATCCAGAAACGAAGCTCAGTGTTCTGCCAGCAGAGAAGATCCTCCACTAACAGACTGGACCAGACTGGTAGTTGGCAAAAGAATCACAAGAGAATTAAATGTAATCATTCAAACTGTATTGGATCAGAAAAAAAGTATATTAACAGATTGTATGTGTACTGTGACCTTTTTCGCTTCACTGAACACAGTCAGGGGTAGAGTCCACACAGTTCCCTTATACAAGCATACACTAGAGGGTGGGGCACGAACTCCGAAGAGAAAGGCCCAAAACCAAGCACCCCCAGTGCTTCCTGAGATAGCCCAGGCTTACATTCCTTGGCAAAAAACAACTCCTTATATGGTCACAACATTGGAACAAACATCTAGTTTAGGAGCAGATGGACCCATATTTCATCTCCTTCCAGGACATCCTCAGGGGTATGTATTTTGCACAGAGTAGAACCCCTTGCAAAACCTAATGGGTCACAAGGACTTACGTAGAGGGTTACAATTCAACTCCTCTTCTCCTTTAACGTGAAAAGAATTACCCACTTCTCTAATAACTGTTAACAATAAACACATGGATGCTAATAAAAATATTCCCACAATCCCTTCTTTCACACTTCAAAAAAGTGTGAACAAATGCAAAATTTATAACACCATAATGGCAACTAATAAAATGTAATGAAAATATCTAATGCTTATAAAAATATAAACCCTCAGTCAGGTGTCGACTTGCAAACGTACTAAGAATAGAACCTCTTTCCTAGGAACTTGAAACTCTTCATGAACACACAGACACAAGTCAAAAACTGCACTGTTAAAAAAATTTAAACAACACAAAAATGTAAAAATAGCAATAAGCAGTATTACTAGTAGTCCTTAGCATTCACACCAATTTGGTAAAATGGATATTCATAAGTCAAACAGGCACAATAAAAAACACTGAATGCTAATAAAAAATATTCCCACAGCTAGCAGGTGCTAGCGTTGAGCTAATAGGCTGCAGAGCTGCAGCTAGTGGTGTGTTAGCATGAAAAGCAAAGCTAAATCTGCAAATCTGTGTTTGATTACTCTGTGGCTTTCCTCAACGACCCGGATGTGTGACACAAAAAAACAGAATTTTGGAACTAAAAGTGAAAATAGTCTAACTGAATTTTTAATACAAGATACATTTTCAAAACAAATTGATTCAGTTTCAATTTTGTAAAATTACTTTTCAAACCAATGCATTTATATTTTAAGTGATGCGAATACAGATTCAGTCTGAGCAACTCAAAATTAGTTTCTGATGTCACACCTTTCTGTCTGTACAAAGCAGGATTAAACTGAGACATAATCTGAAGAAAATGTGTAAAAATCAAAATAATTATTTTTCCAACTTTATCTGTGAGGTAGTTTCCCTTTTCTACTTTATGTTTCAGACTCCAAAATATCAGCTGAAGTTCTGTTGGAGGACAGGCACCACATCTGAGACCCACAACTTCTGTGGTTCTGCTTCTCTTTATGATTGTGATAGTGTGTTAATGTGTGTGTGCAACATGCGTGAAACAAATCTAAATATTAAAATCATGTAAGAGAACAGCTTATCTTAGCTTATGATGTGAGCTCTAGAATTTGAAGATTTTAGAAATGTTGGTACCTTCTAGGTGTTTCAGCTTCCAGAGACTGGCTGTGAGGAGATCTGGACTTAATGAAGGTTTTAGTGTGCAGACGTTTGCTTTCATGTATAACAGAACCAGAATTATTTTACTAAGCTATGGGTTCGTCTGACCCTGCCTCTCGCCCATAGACTGATGGATATAGGCACCAGCTCCCCCGCAACCCACTATGGAATAAGCGGTAGAAAATGACTGACTGAGTTCATCTGCGTTTGTTACAGATGAGCAAGAACTGAAATAAAAATATGAAACTCAAAGAATGAAGTCACCGATGTCCTGATCTGTTATCAGTCTTTAACAACAGACATAGGAAAAGTTACATAGTGTGGTGCAATCAGTAAGATTTATCGACCACTTCTACGAGCTCCTTTCTCAGTTAAAAAGCTTCTCCTTCCACAGCTTCTACATATTTAGACTTGACAGTTATAACCCTTATCTTGTCTAATGTTGTCTGAATGTTGGGGTGGGTTTGGCTGTTCTTCTGGGGTGGGGTTGTTGTTGCGGCTTTGGGTGGGGTTGGGCATCGATTTGGTTTGGGCTGTTTCAATTCAGATTCCTGTCCCTTGTTTTGGTTTCTGTCCCTTCATGGTTTGGGTGGGCAGGCTTACTGGAGTTATTTTCTGGGTGGAATAGTTTTGGCTTCTCATTGGGTTTTGGCTCTGTGGGCTTTTTGCATATTGGGGGCTTCAGTGTGGGTTTTCTTGCTGCTTCCAGCTAGAATATGGGTGTTGGGCTTATGTTCTTGGGTGTGGATTCAATTCAGTTCACTTCAATTCAATTCAATTCAATTCAATTCAATTCAATTCAATTCAGTTTTATTTATATAGCGCCAATTCACAACAAATGTTGTCTCAAGGCACTTCACAAAAGTCAGGTACATACATTCCAATTAATCATAACCATTGAACAGTGCAGTCAGATTCAGTTATTTATTCAAATTGGATAAAAAGTTTTTCTATCTAAGGAAACCCAGCAGATTGCATCGAGTCAGCGACTCCTGGATGAGCATGTAGAGACAGTGGACAGTCACTGGTGTTGACTTTGAAGCAATCCCTCATACTGAGCATCCATGTAGCGACAGTGGAGAGGAAAAACTCCCTTTTAACAGGAAGAAACCTCCAGCAGAACCAGGCTCAGTGTGAGCGGCCATCTGCCACGACCGACTGGGGGTTAGAGAGACCAGAGCAGAGACACAAAGAGAACAAAGAAGGACTGATCCAGGAGTACTTTCTATGGGAAGGAAAAGTAAATGTTAATGGATGTAGCTCCTTTAGTCGTTTCATCTAGAAAAGGAAGAACAGATAAACTCTGAGCCAGTTTTCAAGGTTAGAGTCTAAAAGAGAGCCCATATAATTAGTTACAGTAGAAGCTCAGTCAATTGCAATGTCTAGGAGAGAGAACGGGTTAAACACTGAAAGACAGGGCCATGTGGATCATCGGTAGAGGGTGAGCATTAAGTTATTCCCAGCAGAAGCTTGGACGATGCCCATCTCCAGAAAGGTGTCACAGGTAGACACAGAGCCAGGCCAGGTGTAGCTTCTAAGAAGAGAAAAGAGAAAGAACATAGTTAAAAGCTGAAATAACAGCAAATAATGCAAAATTGGAGAGTAGTGTGAGAATGTAGCGAAGAGGGTGAAAGTGGACATTATGTCCTCCAGCAGCCTAAGCTTATAGCAGCATAACTACAGAGATCGCTCAGGATAGCCTAAGCCACTCTAACTATAAGCTTTATCAAAAAGGAAAGTTTTAAGCCTAGCCTTAAAAGTAGACAGGGTGCCCGCCTCACAGACTAAAACTGGCAGCTGTTTCCACAGGAGAGGAGCTTGATAACTAAAGGATCTGCCTCCCATTCTACTTCTAGAGACTCTAGGAACCACTAGTAAATCTGCACCCTGAGAACGAAGTGCCCTGTTAGGAACATATGGAACAATCAGATCTCTGATGTATGATGTATGATGTATGATTAAGCGCTTTATATGTGAGGAGGAGAATTTTAAACTCTATTCTGGATTTAACAGGAAGCCAATGAAGGGAAGCTAAAATAGAAGAAATATGATCTCTCTTTTTAATTTTCATCAGAACTCTTGCAGCAGCTTTTTGGATCAGCTGAAGGCTTTTAACTGCATTTTGTGGACATCCTGATAGTAACGAATTACAATAGTCCAGCCTTGAAGTAACAAATGGACTAGTTTTTCAGCGTCACTCCTGGACAGGATATTTCTAATTTTGGCAATGTTCCGGAGGTGAAAGAAGGAAATCATAGAAACCTGTTTAATATGGGATTTAAATGACATATCCTGGTCAAAAAATAACACCAAGGTTTTTTACTTTATTACCAGAGGTCAATTTAATGCCATCCAGGTTAAGTGATTGACTAAGCAGTTTCTTTTTCAAAGACTCCGGTCCAAAGACGACAACTTCTGTCTTGTCTGAATTTAGAAGCAGAAGATTTAAAGTCATCCAAGCTTTTATGTCTTCAAGACATGCTTGTAGTCTATCTAACTGGTTGGGCTCATCAGGATTTATGGATAAGTAAAGCTGAGTATCATCAGCGTAACAGTGAAAATTTATTCTATGCTGCCTGATAATTTTACCTATTGGAAGCATATACTGTATATAGTAAAGAGAATTGGTCCAAGTTCTGAACCCTGTGGTACTCCACAATTAACCATGGAGTTTAAAGATGATTTATCATTTACATGAACAAACTGGAATCTGTCAGACAAACAACTTTAAACCAGCCTAGAATATTGTGATTGACTGTATCAAATGCAGCACTGAGATCTAACAGGACAGGTACAGACACAAGTCCATTATCTGAGGCTAGAAGAATATCATTAGTGACTTTCAGCAGAGCTGTTTCAGTGCTATGATGAGCTCTGAAGCCTGACTGAAACTCTTCAAACAGGTCATTGCTGTGTAAATGCTTACACATTTGATTAGCAACTATTTTCTCAAGAATTTTAGATAAGAATGGAAGACTGGATATCGGTCTGTAATTTATTAAGTCATCTCGATCAAGCGAAGCTTTCTTAAGCAAAGGTTTAATTACAGCTACCTTAAAAGCTTGTGGTACATATCCATTTACTAAGGATAGATTAATCATATCTTAAATGGGGCTGGTAATCAGAGGAAACACTTCCTTAAATAATTTGGTCGGGATTGGGTCTAACATACAAGTTGAAGGTTTAGATGAAGCTAATATTTCTGATAACTCAGGAAGCTCCACAGGATCAAAACAGTCCAAACACAAATCAGGTTCTACAGTTACTTCCAATGTTGTCTCACTTGCTGAGGATGAAGTAATGATCATCAGGAGTATGCCAATGATTTAGTTTTTAAATAGAATCAATTTTATTTAAAAATAATCCCATAAAGTCATGACTGCTAAGAGCTAAGGGAATGGATGGCTCAACAGAGCTATGACTCTGTGTAAGTTTAGCAACTGTACTAAAGAGAAACCTAGGATTATTCTTTTTCTCTTCTATTAATGATGAGAAATAAGCTGTTTTGGCTTGGTGAAGTGTCTTTTTATGCAACAGTAGGCTATTTTTCCAGATTAAGTAGGAATCCTCTAGGTGTGTAGAGAGCCATTTTCTCTCCAATTTTCGAACATTGTGCTTTAACGTACTAGCTCTGAATTAAACCAGGGAGCTAGCCTCCTATGAATAATTACCTTCTTTTTCAAGGGGGCTGCATTGTCTAATGCACCACGCAATGATGAAGTAACACTATGAAGAATGAGAATAAATTTGTGAAGGGGAAGAAACAAAATTACTGCCCTCCACTGTGTTTAACTGTGATAATGAGGAAATTAAAAGTGGAACAGATTATTTAAAGGGTTGTTACAGCATTGTCTGATAATGATCTACTATAATGAAATATATATACTATACTATAATGAAAGGCTATATTTAGGCTGTCACTTTCAGTGTCAACATGAATGTTAAAATCCCCCAATATAATTACCTTATCTGTATTTAACACTAAACCACATAAAAGGTCTGAAAACTGATCTAAAAATCTCTTTTTGCAGGGGTGCACTTCGTGCGTCCTGTCCTCCTCTTTATGCCATGCTGTGATGATGGTCCTGTGTGGTGCTACTCTGTCTGTCGTGTGTAAATGCGGTGGGGTGGGCATCACTGGGCTCTGTGGTTGCATCGGGCTTCTCATTCTTGTACTAGGGTGGGGTTGGCTTGTCTGCTGGGTGGTTCCTGGTGGGTAGTGTTAGCTTGGGGTTGATGGTTTTCATCGTGTCCCTACGGCAGATGGAAGGATGTGTGGTGTCGCTGTTTTGTTGGCTCAGGAGGAGCAGTTGGTTGGCTGGCCTGGATGTTGGTGGTTGGTGATAAACTTTGCTCAGACAACTCAATTGAGGACATGTTCTGTCCTGAAAAAAAGCACTGGAAGAGAGTGATGACTGTGAAAGAACAAACTTCCAACATGAACATTTTGAGACTTAAGCACTTCTAAAGTCACCATTGTTTTCTGTGCTTTAGTGGTGGAAATTTCACAACCCTTCAAGTTTTTTCATATTTTGCCTAAACTGTCCTTGACATAGTGTGTGCCATAACCCAAGTTCACTGATACAATTTAGTCAAGTTAATTTACGTAAAAGGAAAATTGCAGTTCTCCCAAATGAGCCTCTAACTTTTATGCATGTAGAGTACTGTGCATACGTTTTATGCAGGTGTGAAAAACTGCTGTAAACAAAGAATGCTTTAAGAAATATAAATAATGATTGTTTATTTTTATCAATTTACAAAATGCTAAGTGAGAGGCCCAAACATACAGCCAAAGTCATTAAGAACTATCTTTGGCGTAGAGAAGAACAAGACTTACTGGAAGTGATGGTATGGCCCCCACAGAGCCCTGATCTCTACATCATCCAGTGTGTCTGGGATTACATGAAGAGACAGAAGGATGTAAGAAGGCTCCATCCACAGAAGATCTGTGGTTAGTTCTCCAAGATGTTTGATTTACCAGCCGAGTTCCTTCACACAAAATATTAATTTGATTTATATTTCTCTTTTGTTCATTCACTGCATTTTGTTGATTGTTGAAAATAAATGATTAACACTTCCATTGTTGAAAGCATTCTTTGTTTACAGCATTTTTTCACACCTGCCTAACACTTTTGCACAACACTGTATGTGTATAAATCTATCTATCTATCTATCTATCATATATATATATATATATATATATATATATATATATATGTATATACATGCATGCTCAGTATGAGGGATTGCTGCAAAGTCAACGCCAGTGACTGTCCACTGTCTCTACATGCTCATCCGGGAGGAGTGAATGCTGCAAGTCACTGACTGGATGCAATCTGCTGGGTTTCCTTAGATAGAAAAACTTTTTATCCAATTTGAATAAATAACAGAATCTGACTGCACTGTTTAATGGTTAGGATTAATTAGAATGTATGTACCTGACTTTTGTAAAGTGCCTTGAGACGACATGTGTTGTGAATTGGCGCTATATAAATAAAATTGAATTGAATTGAATTATATATATAAATATATATATATATATATATATATATAATATAAATATATAGATATATAAAGAATTAAAGTTGCATTTCCCAAAGCTAAGCTTTTTTTCCTTTATTTCTTTTTTCGACCCAACATATATTTGGAGAAGTTGGGAGTGGTCCAATGTCCAATCCCGCCTCCATAGTGAAGTTGCAGGTCTTGGAGAGAAGTGTCGTGTCCTCCTCCATGAACTCCTGGCTCCTCGCTCCAAACCCGACACTAACACCATGGAACTTCGCACCGCATTGATCTGTCTCTGTCTCGCCGTGGGCTTTTATAGGTCAGACACTAATTTGACTAATGATTTAGTTTTGGTTCCTTACGATTTCCTATTTGACACGGCGGTGGAAGCCTACTATAAAGCGGACTGGCTGGCAGTCATCCTGAACATGGAGAAGGCCATCAGGAACAAAGCTACGGTCCGAGACGTGAAGGTTCAGTGCCGGCTGCAATGTGCCAACCAGACCGTTTTCGGCGAGCCTTTAGTGGGCTTGGAACTTCCCTTTCCCGGAGCCGGTTCGGTGGAGGATTTAAGCTTTTTCCAGAAAATCCTAAAGCGGGCAGACTGTGTTAATTCCTGCGAAACCGAGAAGCTCGGTTCTCTAACTCTGCATCAAGTGAGCGAAGAAGTGGAGCTAGAGTTTGGGAAGAGGACCCCGTACAACTACCTACAAGTGGCCTATTTCAAGGTAATTTCATGTTCAGACTATACGCGTTCAGTTTAATCCCGGGATTTCACATTTCCATTCACAGCTCAGACGGATCTGGTTTGTTAACACCCACCCCCCCTCTGTAGAGCTGGGGCTCCTCTGCCACGTCCTAAATTGAATTGTGCCTCTACGTAAACCTGCCGCTGGGACCTAGAAGTTAGGGATTGTGTTGTTAGAAAAGCAGGAACGCTTTTAAAATATAATACAATATTGGTCCTGGATAATCAGTCGTTTCATTTTAACAGCTTTTAAGGAAATGTTTACCAAATTGTTATTACAGCTTCTTTGGATTTTTGGTGAGGGGACATAATATGTGTAACCTGTTTAAAACTGTATGTTGTTAAACAATACATCAGATGTAAAACAACCCATTACATATTTCACAATGTCAGAAATCTCTTTTTGACAAAGTGTAAATATACAAACAACAAACATCATGTTCACCTTGCAGAACCAGCATTAGATCCTATTTATGAAGAGATGATTGATCAATGAAGAGGCGTGTGTATAAGTGTGTATGTATGTGTGTGTGTATTTATATATACATATATATATATATTCTGAAATACACTGCTCCAAAAAATAAAGGGAACACTTAAACAACACAATATAACTCCAAGTAAATCAAACTTCTGTGAAATCAAACTGTCCACTTAGGAAGCAACACTGATTGACCATCAGTTTCACATGCTGTTGTGCAAATGGAATAGACAACAGGGGGAAATCTTTGGCGATTAGCAAGACACACTCAATAAAGGAGTGGTTCTGCAGGTGGGGACCACAGACCACTTCTCAGTACCTATGCTTTCTGGCTGATGTTTTGGTCACTTTTGAATGTTGGTGGTGCTTTCACACTCGTGGTAGCATGAGACGGACTCTACAACCCACACAAGTGGCTCAGGTAGTGCAGCTCATCCAGGATGGCACATCAATGCGAGCTGTGGCAAGAAGGTTTGCTGTGTCTGTCAGCGTAGTGTCCAGAGCCTGGAGGCGCTACCAGGAGACGTGGAGAGGCCGTAGGAGGGCAAACAAAACCCAGCAGCAGGACCGCTACCTCCGCCTTTGTGCAAGGAGGACACAGGAGGAGCTCTGCCAGATCCCTGCAAAATGACCTCCATTAGGCCACAAAAGTGCATGTGTCTGCAAAAACGGTTAGAAACGACTCCATGAGGATGGTTTGAGGGCCAGTCCACAAAATGGGGGTTGTGCTCCAGCCCAACAACGTGCAGGACGCTTGGCATTTTGCCAAAAAACACCAGGATTGGCAAATTCAAACACTGGCGCCCTGTGCTCTTCACAGAGAGGAAGCATTTCACACTGAACATGTGGGAAGACGTGACAGAGTCTGGAGACCCCGTGGAGAGCGATCTGCTGCCTGCACACCCTTCAGCATGACGGGTTGGCAGTGGGTCATAAATGGTGTGGGGTGGGATTTTTTTTTGGAGGGGCCACATGGACCTCCCATGTGCTCGCCAGAGGTAGCTGACTGCCATTAGGTACCGAGATAGGTCCCCAGACCCTTTGTGAGACCATATGCTGGTGCGGTTGGCCCTGGGTTCCTCCTAATGCAGGACAATGCTAGACCTCATGTGGCTGGGGTGTAGCAGTTCCTGCAAGATGAAGACATTGAAACTATGGACTGGGCCCCCCCCGTTCCCCAAAACCTGAAACGATTGGGGCACATTGGGACATCATGTCTCGTTCCATCCACCAACGTCACGTTGCACCCCACAGACTGTCCGGGGTTGGCGGATGCTTTAGTCCAGGTGGGGAGGAGATCTCTCAGGAGACCATCTGCCCTTCATCAGGAGCATGACCATTGTAGGGAGGTCATACAGGCACGTGGAGGCACCACAATACTGGAGCCTCATTTTCCTTTGTTTTAAGGGACATTACATCAAAAGTTGGATCAGCCTGTAGTGTGTTTTTCCACTTTAATTTTGGTGTGACTCCAAATCCAGGCCTCCATTGGTTAAAAATTTTTGATTTCCATTGATGATTTTTGTGTGATTTTGTTGTCAGCACATTCAACTTTGTACAGAACAAAGTATTCAATGAGAATATTTCATTCAGATCTAGGATGTGTTATTTGAGTGTTCCCTTTATTTTTTTGAGCGTAGTATTTCTGACATTGTGCCATATGTTACAATGAATTAACCAAAGCTGTAATTTTTGTCAACATCTCTATTCCCTGAAAAGATGGACAGAAATGTTTTGTGTCTTTTCAGATCGATAAACTGGACAAGGCTGTGGCAGCGGCCCACACCTTCTTCCAGGCCAACCCGGATCACATGGAGATGAAGCAGAACCTGGAGTACTACAGGATGATGGCAAGAGTAGAGGAGGAGAACTTCAAAGATCTGGAAGCTAAGCCACATATGGTGAAAACTAGTCTTTATTAGGGGTGCACCGATTGCAGTTTTCTGGCCGATCACCAATCTTTACAAAGGCTGACCTGCCGATTCCGATTTTTTTTAATAACTGACACTGTCAGGTGTTACAAGGTCACAACACACCTTCAATGGTCTACTTTTATTTTGAAAACCACTGAACAATACCCGTGAAACAAAATAAAGTGCAAAACAGTATTTTGCTTTTCCAAAATCACAACGTTGGAGGTCAGTTGAGGACAAACTAACAAAACAACTTAAAAATGTCCTGGGTTTCCTTGTAGTGTAAAAATAAAATGCCCAAATTCAGCAGTTTTGTAGCTATTTAAATGTACAAACAATCTGCAACAGTTTACAGGACAAAAGCTCCTAAAAGTCAAACATTCTACAAAAAATAAAGTGCAGCTGTGTAACATTTTCAAAAGTCAAAGTGTAATAACAAGAATTAACATTGGTACAGGTAAGTTGTTCTCACAGACCTATTGTAATCATTTGTACATTAGTGGCAGGTTTTTGTGATGAGCAAAAGCATTTCCGCTTTTTCACCAGATGGGCAACTCATCTATTACATGTCCAGCCAAGGTAAACAGGTGATCGCTTTCAATGCTTGTGCATTGGGCAGAGAGATAGGCTTGGGCTAGTAGAGCAAGTTCAGAGAAAATATTTTTATTGAGCCATCAGTAAGCCTATGGGTCCTGGATCCTGTTGGTGGGAACCTCAGATAGGTAGTTCTGTACCTGCATGGCTGAAGGGCTGGCCAGCTGTTGCTCCTTATCAATGTTTTCCTTCCGGATTTCATTGTGTTCTGCAAACAGTAGACTACACCTTTTGGCTGCAAGTGGATCAATGTCCAGAGGTCCCAGTTCAGTGGATGTTCCTGCAACAGGTTTCTCATCCACAGGTGTGCATCTGGTCTCCCCCTCTGCAAGTTTGGCCAAAAGGAGCAATTTCACTTTATCCTTCACCTCTGCTAAGAAGTAGTGATTCTTGTACCTTGCTTTGCATAAACAAAGAAAGATGGGCCAATCATTTTGTATACACTAAGAATTTTTATGACTTGCATGTAAATAAATACAATCCAATAGAGCAATTTTCATTTTTAATTTAATTAATTAATTTTTTAATTTTTAGGTTTTTAAAATATAGTAGTGGCTAATAGTAATTATGTCTAGAAAATACAATATTCATAGTTACTTGCCTTGGATCAAGAATAGTGGCCAAGCTGTACAGAGGCTCATGCTCAGTGTTGTTGAATCTTATCACAACAGTCTCCAACAGTGTGGCTTTGGCTGTACCCACCCCATGGTCTGTGTTTGCTTGCCTTTCCAAAAGCCATTTGCGTGCAGTGACGACCTCGGATGACATCTGCTGCTGTAGCTGTTGACGAGCAGATCTCCTTTGTGAGTTCCTCAAAAAGGTGCGAGGATGGTTTGCACTGACTTAACTGTGTCTGTATATCATAGAGTTGGGAATAGACAAACATTGAATGCTTAAAATGTCCAACAATTCGCCTTCCTGTTACCACAATATCTGTGATGCTGCGCTAGCTGTCCCTCATTTACAGCGAGTTGCAGTGTGTGCGCCAAGCAGGACAAACTTTTCAAGTTGGCATCATCCAGTGCTATGACCATATTACGAGCGTTTTCCCGTAAAACGACGTGAACTCTTGCATGATTGATTTCCGACTGACCCAGCATCGTCTTAAACTCTGTGGATAAATTGGCAGCAGTGTGAGACCCCGATATTTCTTTGCAGTGTAAAAGTACTTGATTGCGTTCAAATTGTTTGTCTATCCACTGCACAGTAAGACTGAACCATGGACATTAAACTTACATCAGAAGTCCACATGTCTGTTATAAAGCTGAGTGTCTTTGCATCAGCTTCTAGCAGGCTGCGGGTGTGTCTCAAAACTTGGTCAAACAACGCCGCTAATGCAACGTCTGAAAAGTATCTCAGACTCGGCACATTATATTATGGGCTAAAGTGCTGCATCAAGTTTCTGAAACCTCAATCCTCAAGACTGAAAATGGCTGGTCGTCCAATGCCATGAACGCCGTAAGTCTCCTCGTAGTAACTTTCCTCTTTTCATTGCTCATAAGAGGTAATAACGGGCCACTGACTGATTGTTTGCGCATGTGCAGGCATGACCTGGTGGGTGGATCAGACCTCTTTCATGGCAGAGCAGAAAGGAGACTGTGGCTGCTTTTCAGACCTTATTAGAGGTAGATAAGATCGGTGGATAAGATCGGTTTCACATGTAGGTATCGGCCGATCGCAGATCACCCAAAAATAATGAGACTGGGGCCGATCTATCGGTGCACCTCTAGTCTTTATTCTGCTGATCTTAGCAGTTTGAGCTGCTTTGCTAAATCCTCAATTCTAAAACCAAATAACATGAGCAGTAAAATGCACTCTTTGCTCAGGCTGAGTTTCTGATGGGAAAGAGCTTCTATAGTGACGACTCTTTTGGACTGGCAGCCCAACATTTTGAGAAGGCCTTGGGTGAATACTTCACTGCCAACAAGGAGTGCAGAGCTCTGTGTGAGGGTGGCTACCGCTTTGATGGATACACCTACATGGAGTACAGTGCAGACCTGTTCCAGGCCATGACGGGTGAGGCAACGCTGACATTGTCTAAGATTCATGGAAAGAGACACTCTGAAATGAATCACACTCGCTGCAGCAACGTATCATGATGTTCATGTAAATGTGGTTGTTTTGTCAGATCACTACATGCAGCTGCTGAACTGCAAGCAGCACTGCCCTGTGGAACTTGCCTCTGCTGCCGGCAGAGAAGGTCCTTTTGAGGACTTCCTTCCATCTCACTTCAACTACCTGCAGTTCTCCTACTACAACAGTAAGTTCATCAGCCTATTCATAATATCCACACCATGTGCTGTTATAAAATAAAATCTAATTTAAGCATGCGTTGATATACAAATGCTTTACCTCAGCTCCTTCCAAAGTATTCATACTTGCTGAAAGTTTTCACATTACAACCACAAGCATCAATGTAAGGTATTGGAATTTTATGTAACAGACGAACAAAACGTAGTACATCATTTGGAAGTGGGAGTAAAGTTATGCATGGTTTTCAAACTTATTTTACAAATAAACATTTTAAATGTGTGGAATATGGAATTCAACACTCTTTTTCTGAAATGCACCTAAATGTAGTGCAATTATTTGCCTTCAGAAGCTCCCTATTTACTAAATGGACTCAACTTGTGTGTATTCTAATGTCAGTATAATTCCATCTGGCCTGTGAAGACCTCAGAGATTTGTTGGAGAACTGTACTGTACAGTATGCCTTATAAAGAGCAAGGGACACAGCAGACAGTTCAGGGCTAAAGGTATGGAGAAGTTTCACTTTTATGGAAGAGAGGCTAGAAGAAATCCATTGGTTGAAGTTTTTTCACAAACCATATGGGACACAGCATGGCTGTGGGGTAATTTAATTTGTCAGATGAGACCAAAATCCAATTTATTTTTTTTAACTTACATTTAAAATAGTATGTGTGCTGGGAAACTAACCATGCACAATACCTTGACCACACCATCCCCACAATGAAACATGGTGGTGCTGTAGGGAGGCGTATTTTCTGCAGAGGCATGGAAGAGGTGATGGGAAGATGCACTGCGTTGTTTTTTTTTTCTAAAAAACGTAGAGGTTTGGGGCTGCAATGCAGATAAGTGTGAAAACAAAAATTATACCAATCAGTTTAATTGGATATTTATTAATTTCATGAAGGCCATGTTTATCCCTTAGAATAGATGGATGTGTAAAAAGTACAATCTGGTACTTTTACTAAAAAAACTAAACTACAAAAAACAAAACATAGTTTAGGAGTTGGGATGAAAATACATCTATGAAAAATTATGTCATAAAATCTAAAATTATCTTTTATTTCAATAATACACAAATTAATGTGATGATGGGTAACAGGTTTACATAGTGTGGAACACAAATAAAAAATGCATTTCTACACTTGGTTTTACCATTACCCGTTTGCAAACATTATTTACCCATAATAATGTATACATTTAAATTTTAATCTTTCCTTTCTGTATTAGCAGCCCACAACACATTCAGTCAAAAGTCGGACAGGGACAATTTTATCAGTAATAATTTCATTTAAGCATTTATCAGAAATAAAGTACAGATGTATCAGTGCAGCATGTAGTGATGGAGGAAATATTGTACAACTCTTTGGTTTTTTTCTTGGGTTATGCCTCTCAGAACATACTAAAAACAATCTGCTCATTACCAGGTTCTTAACTTATTTAAGTCATACCTCAAGTGTGTGTATCTCTGCTTTCATCAGACATGCTGGTTGTGTGTGGAAGGTGTGTGGTAACCAGCTGGGACTGAGTTTTGCGGTGATGCCATTTTGTGGAGTTTTGTGTACTTTCTGATTCAACTGCTTCTAGTTTGAACTGTGTTTGCTGTTCATAGAAATAGTTTATATCAGCTTTTAACCAAGATTTTAACATTTCTGTGGATACCACACATATTTATCTTTAACTAAGGGGACTTACAGTAGTAATGAAAGGAAAAAAAAAAGTTCTTCCACCAGTCCTGGGGGTTGAATCATTTATATTAGCATAATCCTCTTGCTGCTTGCTCTTGCTACCAATTTGATTGTCGCAACGCAAATCAAGGCATTAACTGAGTCTTTGAAGAGAGAGATCTTATGTTCAATAAGCCACACTCGTCTTATTTTTCTGTTTAGTCGGAGATGTTTGTTTTTATCAGAGTTTCATGGTTTCCTCCTTTTTTAGATTATTTTTTTATTTCTTAAAGCGGTTGAATGACAGCATAAACATGTCGTTACTGGTCAGATCAGGGAGGGGACCAGAGAAAATTACAGAGTCCGACATTGTTTTGGCAAACTTACACACCGAAGCAGCACTAACTTTGGTGACCTACGATTGGCGTGACCTGGTGTCATTTAATGCTAGTGTGAATAAAACTCTTTTTTTTAAATCTGTATTTATACGTATCCTTAGCCAGCAGTTTTAGGTAGGATTTGATGTAGCCTGTTTTGGCCCCTGGCAAACATTTGACTATGGTCACTGGTGTCTCTGGTGCCACGTTTCTGACTATGGAGCTGCCAATTACCAGAGTCTGCTTCTCAGCGGGTGTGTTGCTGCAGACGGGTTGGGGGTGACCGGTGGGCTGGGATCTAGGGTTATGCTTTCTATGGACCGTCACCCATCCGTCCTGCAGGTCCTGGCTGTGTGGGCTCTGCTGAAGAACTGCTACGGGGGGAACCCTAGGTGGCTCCGGTTATCTGTTGGTTTTTTTACAGCACGGAGCTGGTCCTACAATTCCGACACCCTCGCCTCCAAAGCTACAAAAGTGCTAGATTTATTACACGAGAGACAGAATGGCTAGCCATAGTAGAGCTGCAGCTAACGCTAAGCAAGCAACCCCTTACCACTATGAGAAAAACCGTGTGAAACCCAGAGGGTTCCCAAACATAAAGCAGCAGCAGAAAATGTGTTTTAACTCTCTTATGTGTTAAAATAAGTCAGAGATGTCACAATAAAGAGAATTAAGTTTAAATCAGGGACTTCTAGATTATCCAAATCAACAAAAGGCTTACTTCATGGAAGAAAAATCTGTTTTGGTATGGCCTAGTCAGAGTCCAGAACGTAAATGATTAAACATCTGTAGGATTACTTGAAGACCGCTATTGACAAGAGATGTCCTCACAATTTGGAGAATGTTCATGGCAGATTGGGCAAATCCTGCTAGGTCAATATGTGAGATGCTGAAAGAAGACTGAATGCTGAAATTGAATGAAAATGTGGTTCGATAAAGTTTTTTATTTTAACAGTGTGCACACTTATGCATCCTGGTTAATGTAGCTATTTTATTATCTGTTTTTATATAATAAATTAATTTCAGTTTAAATGTATAGAATAAATTTCACATTATATTAGAGTTGAAGCAGTTAATCTGAATAATCGATAAATGAAATAATCGTCAACTAATTTAGTAACCGAATAATTATTAACTGGAGTATACAGACTCTAAAACATGCCTTTTGCTGAAAGAGCAACCCACTGACGGCAGCAATTAAGCCAAACCTGTACAAAAAACACGTTTTGCATTTTAGATTAAACAACTCCAGAACTCCTGAGGTGGCATATTTTTAGCTTCATGTAAGTACTGCTCCTGTTTTTATAAATGTTTTGTACAACTGCACCGTGCAACATGCAACAAAATGCATTATTGTTTTTTTAATTTAAAGACTTTATTATTAAAATGGCATTAAATTGAATTTTTTACGTTTTTGCCATTTACATTGTATTTAGTGTGCAATAAAGGTTTTTTTTTTTAAGTTCGAAACACGTTTGTTGAAGTATGATAATTTACTAAGAGTATCTATTGTTAGATAAATGGAAAAAAATAATCGCTAGATTAATCGATTACTATTAAAATCAAAAGCTGTTGCCCTACAATATATATGGGAAAAGTTTACAGATGATTTCGAATGGTTTTAAAACACAAAAGCCTGGCCTTTTAACCGGGATGTTTGGACTTTTGACATTTAAAGAAACATAGACCTTACATTTTTAATGTATTGAAATCAGCCTGTTACAGTACAGTTAGAATTAACTTTAACTTCCAGATGCAGTTTTTCTATGCCTATAGATTCATCAGAAGCTACGATTGTTTTACTGAAAATGTTTTAACTCAAAATGCTTTAAATAAACTGACTTGGAAGCAAATAATGTTGTTGCTCCTCACTCTCATCCTTTGACTCCCTTTTTGCAGGTGAGAAGTATGAACAGGCCATAGAGTGTGCTAAGACCTTCCTGCTGTTCCACCCTGAGAATGAGATGATGACCCAGAATCTGAACTATTATTCTGCTGTGCTGGGCAAGGACAAGGCAGCAGCCATATCAGCCAGACAGGTACTGCTACATTGTGTTTTTACTGGTTTTATAAGAGTGTCTCCCTGCTAATGCAATCAATCATCTGCAGGGTTGGCAATGAAGAACAGTAAAACAATATGTCCTGAAAAAAGACAACAACTCAGTGTTAGCTTTGAAAATCCCTTTCTAATTCAAAGTAAGTCAAGTTTTGCCTCAATGCTCATTTGAACAATCTATCCAACCGAATCTATTATAAGTTCTGCATTCAGTTATACTATTATAAGAGCTTTTGAACGTATTTGTCGTAATTTGGATGTGCTTTATGAAAAGAAATAGTATGGGGCTGAGATTAAAAAGGTTTCTGGCACAACTTCACCAATTCCCAAGATGCATGGAGAGTCAGTTGATCATAATCTAAAACTACCAGCCTGATCCCACAAACAAGTGTATTATTTTTCCATCTAAAGAAAACTTAAAATATTGTACAGTCAATCTTAAAAGTCTGCTTGTCGTTGTTAAAATGCTTTTTTGTGACCTTTTTATAAGTAAAAACATGAAAAACCTTAAAATTCTTCCAGCAGTCATGTACTTTTGGTATAAATGTATTGGCATCAAACAGGTTGACTTGGCAACAGCTGCCATCTCTACCTTGCAAAAGTTCTTCAAATATATCAGATTATGAGGACATCTCTTGTCCACAGCCCTCTTTAGGTGACTGCAGAGTTTCTGTCAGATTTAGTTCTGGACTCCGACTAGGCCCTTCCAAAACGTTTAATTTTCTTTGACTGAAGTAAATCTTTTATTAGAGCGGTTGTATGCTTCATCTTCATCTTTTCATGTATACACTTGAAGGGATTGATTGAGAAGTTACTAGTTTTTGAAACAATTCGTAGTTTCTTTAACCTTAAAAAAAAAAAAACAATTCTCTCTAAACATAACTACAGATCATGGTGCTGCTACTGCCATGTTTCACAGTGTGTATGATATTTTGGTGGAAGTGTATGGTGAAACTTGCTTTTCGCAATATTTAAGTTTTGTTTCATCAGACCAAAAATAATTTTGCCTGGATGTTTTTTAAAAGGGCATCTTTCTCGGAACCTAAGCAATGCTTAGTCCAGATATATGGAGCAAACGGGAGATTGTTTCATATGTAGAACACAAACACTACTAAGGAACAATTATTGCAGCTCCCTCAGTGTTGCTGTTGGCTTCTTAGCAGCACCCATGATAAGGTTATAAGGTTTGCCTTTTCATTAGTTTTGGAGAAATTAAGTTTTTTTATATTCTCTCTAGATATAAAATGGTTAATGGCCTGCACTGGTATAGTACTCCATCAAGTCCCCAGAGACCCCAAAGCACTTTACACTACAGTCATCCATCCATTCGTACACAAATTCATAAACTGACAGTGGCAAGCTGCATTGTAGCCAAAGCTGCCCTGGCACAAGCTATGGATTTATTTTTGTCTGAGGACATAAACTGCCACATATACATCCTGAAAATTTTGAATATAATAAAAAATGTTCAATATTTTTGGTCCCTCATTTTGGAAAATAAAACTCTTATATAGATTCATGACACATAATGTGAAATATTTCAAGTCAATGACTCGATGCAATCTGCTGGGTTTCCTTAGATAGAAAAACTTTTTAACCAATTTGAATAATAAACAGAATCTGACTGTCCTGTTTCATAGTTAGGATTATTGGAATGTATGTACCTGACTTGAAATGTTTATGATTAGATTGAATTGACTTTGTAAAGTGCCTTGAGATGACATGTGTTGTGAATTGGCACTATATAAATAAACTGAAACTGAATTGAATAATTAAGGCTTACAGATGATCAAAACCCAGAATTAAGTGTTTCAGAAAATGAGAATATTGTGGTAAAGGTAAATATTGGAAACTCCTAGGGCCTCGTGTACGAAGCGTGTGTACGCACAAAAACCTTGTGACGCAATGTTTTACACACAACTCGGCATGTACAAAAATTAACTTTAAAGAGAGCGGAAATCCACGCAAACTTTTGACCTGCCGTGAAAATATGCGGCAGCCATGCAAACCTTTTTAATGGACAAATATAAACTACAGAGAACTAAACCTGCCCTAAATACACTGACATGACTCTATTCAGTTTTATTTAATTCATGGAGCATCAATGCAGCGTCATTGCAGGTGCTCTCTCCTTCAAGCAGTGCATTCTGCTGGCAGGGCAGAGGGTCTGTGGGAGGGGGTGGGACTGCTTTGTCCAGGCTCGTTTGAACCAGGTTGGCCCCTCTTTTGTACATGACCCCCTCTCCAGATGGGCGGTCGGGATGGGGGATTGGGGTCTGGGCCGAGGTCATTGAGGTTAAGGCAGTGCTGGCACTAGTCTGGGCTGGTGCTGGGGCGGCCTGCCTGTGTCCAGCCAGGAATGAAGGGGACTACCTCCTGGGTCTGGGGGCCGTTTGCCCCTCTGGGTATCGGTACCTGGACCTGGGAGTATAGTTTATGCATGGATACTGTGAATAAGTGAATGACGTCCATTGTTGTGTGTCTTTATGTTGGCCGCGTGTGTGTGAGTGTTTTTATATGTACGCATGAGGGTGGGAATGTGTGAGTGTGAGTGTGTGTTTGTGACCTGATTTTGTGTCAGGTTGGGTCTTGGGCTGCAGAATCACCTTAGGCCCCACATTTGAGGGGGGCCTAAGGTGATCCAGGAGAAGGAGCAGCCCTGTCGGTGGCTGGTGTCTCGGCCCGCTGGTGTATTGGTGGTTTTCGGTGGCCGCTTTCCAGTGATGTGCCCCGAGGTCTTGTGTCTGTGGGTCCATGGCTGGATTTGCTCTGGCATAGACGGCTGCCGGCGGTGCCTGTGGGCTCATTGCTGCAGCTCTCTGGGGCTTCTGCACTGTGGCTCATGGGTGGTTCTTCTGGGGCTCTCCTCTGCTCTTCTTTGGAGCAGGGTCAGTCTTCAAGGGTGTTATCTTGTATTCTCTTCACCCTTCTTTCTCTACTTCTTTTCTCCTTCTATCCCTTTTTCCTTTTTGCCCGACCTCTCTCTTGCTTCCTTTTTTTCCTTTTCGTTTCCGTCTCCATGTCCATTGCAATTGAAATAATCCCAAAGTAAGGTTTATATCTTATTTATATATATATCTGTTGGGCTTCTACTTAAAATAAGGACAACATTAAAAAAACAAGAAAGTTGAGTGGAAGGAAAAAGTGAGCTAGGGAAAGGTACAGCAGCCACAGGGATGGCCGTAGGTTATAGAGGTTTGTCAACCAAAATTAATTCAAGAATTTGTGGGAGCTTAAGCAGGAGTAACTAAGGCTGGAGTCAGCACATCAAGAGCCACAACGCACAGACGAATTCTACACATAGACTACAAATGTCACATTGCTCATGTCATGGCACTCCTGAACCAGAGAAAAAATCAGAACCATTATACCTGGGCTGATGAGAAAATTGATTGGACTGTTGCTCAGTGGTCCAAAGTCCTCTTTAAGGATGAAAGTAAAGTTTGCATTACATTTTGTGACCAAGGTTCCAGACTCTGGAGGAAGAGTGGAGAGGCATTGAATCCACATTGCTTGAAGTTCAGTGTGAAGTTTCCACAGTCACTGATGATTCACAGTCAACACAGCCATCTACCAGGAAACTTTAGAGCACTTCATGCCTTAATTTACTGAAAGCCATTATGGAGATGCTGATTTCATCTTCGAACAGGACGTGGTACCGGCCCACACTGCCAAAGGTGGATCAATGACCATGTTTTTACTGTGCTCGATTGGCCAGCACACTGGCCTTACCTGAACCCCAGAGAGAATCTATGGAATGTTGTCAAGAGGAAGATGAGACACCAGACCCAAAGATGCAGATGACCTTAGGTTGCTATCAAAGCAACCTGAGATTAAATTACACCTAAACAGAACCACAGGCTGATCACCTCCAGGCCACGTCTCATTGATAAAGTAATTCATGCAAAGCGGCTGAAAGTAATGAGTGCATAGAAATGAACATACTTATCAGAAGCCTGACGTTTCGTTTAAAACATTTCTTTATTGATCGTATGTCATATTCAAATTTTCTAAGTCACTGAATTTCGGGTTTCCATTATCTGTAAGCCATAATCATCATAGTTATGAGAAATAAGGGCAAGAAATATTTCTCTCTGTCCAAAAGGAGAAGAGGTGTAATCTATTGTAAAATGTTCATGTTTGCATTAACCACATGGCTAAACACATTATGCACAAACAGAAATAATATCAACAAAAGACAGTTGCAGTTTTCTACTTAATGTTTTGTTCATTTTTAGCACAATTTTTATGTATTTTGTTGTGTTTGTGTTAGAGAGCTCCACAGTTAAATTGATGTACAGCACAAAAAAAACTACAAAAAAACCACTTGAAATTTTATCATGTAAGCAACAGTTCCATCTAGTGGTTTAGCTGGAGAAAGCAACCATCTTAAAAACTACAAACATCTAATGACAAGTTATCATGTATGTGGTTAGTGGAAAAATATTAGGTCACATGCAGTTCTTCTGGCCTCTGAAACTCTTACAAATGTTTTAATTGACTGTAAACAATTCTCCTAGTTCTTTCCTAGTTTTTATTTAACAATTGCAAAAAGCTTCTGTGTCTTCAAGAAATTTCTTTTTTTTTTTTTTTTTACAATGGCATTTTAATCAATACTTGTATTTCATATCAGCAAAAATAAAATTAAATAATATGGTGCCTTAAAAGTGCATTGCATTATTAGGTAAAGTTGCATTTAATTGCGTTTAACTTCAGAAATCTAAAGCTGATATATTGATAGTTCTGTATCTGTTTTCCAGATTTGATTTTTGGCATTTTTACATCACCCTCCCACAGTTTTCTAAATCCAGTGCCTTTTAAGGTTCTTCAAGCCCAAATGATTCTGACTACACACTGTGCACCATTATTAGGCACGTGAGCATTCTTACCATATCATCATTTTTATGCACGTTTTCTACAACTCGAAATCCAATGAATTTATCTCAGGCTCAACTCAGCAAAAAACGTTTTTGAAAACAACTATGTCAAGGCAGACATTGATGGCTTTCATGCTGTTAACAGTTACAATGTGAGATCCATAATTCCGTGGATTAAAATAAATAAATGCCAAAATGCTTCTAGAGGCTCTAAGGACAGAAATAATTTATCAGCAGTGGAACAACCTCCACTTTATATTATCTCGATTTTGTCACTGAAAAAATGTGCCAAGTAGATCGGACAAGGCCGGTTACATTGGTGAGGGTACATTAAACTGAAAGACAAAAGCATATATTGTTAAGATGATATGAGAGAAGTATACCCCAGGTAGTTTAAGAAGAACATGCTTAAATAGACCTTCCACATCGCGCCTCTGCTAATGTAACATGGATGAACAGCAAAAATAAACAATTCAGAATTCCTGTTCTTTTAAAGCCCCATTTCCTGTTCCATATCTTATCATGGACCTCCTTTCCTCTACTGCTACTCTTTCACCACAAGGTGTACGGCTCTAGTGGCAAATGGTTCGGTTTTTTATCCTAAATGCGTTTATTTTAGTTTTCCAAGATACTTGCAGTTTAGAGCTAGTGTAATATTTACTCAATAATACTACTATTTGTGATTTCTAGTGCTCTTCTTATAAATCACTCTATACTTTTATCGTGCACTTCGCCTCATCTACTCCTTAGTTTTTACATACATGCTTATCATCTATGTTCAACACTCCGATGTAGGAAATATGTGTCTTCGTTCGTTTTGTTACTTAGTTTGCTTTAAATTCTGTGGTTTGTGATGTAAGAAAGTGTGCATATTCTACAGCTTCCTGACGCATGTTCCATATTCCAAATACTCGTTCATACTCCCACAACCTTTCTCTCCCTCAACCGTACATTCCTAACAGGCATGCTCTCACAGTTCTCTTCATACTTTACATGGCGTAATCGATCTATATCGTCCAAATGACCTTGAGAGCTCTTGTGTGATTCACTACACATACCTCAACTTTCGCACCGTTGTCCACTCTTAGTTCACTCTCGTGCAGGCTTCACGCCTTCTGCGCACGTGTTCTGGCTCTGCACTCCTCCCGCCTTCCTAATTACCGGATTGGTCTGTATGCAATCGTTCGCGGTTCAGCTTACTGAGCCCTTTCACCTCGTTGTATTATATAATCTCGTCTTTTCTTCCTCTTCTGACCCCGCGATCCCTGCTAGACATTCCGTGCTCACCGCTCTGGTCGTTAGATTTCCCAAATTGGTTAAGTCGTTATGATACTCAGGATAGAGACTTCACCTAAGTCTCTCTTATTTGACCAAGTATCTGAGCGGTAGGTTCGCTCTGTCTCGATGCGCATGTTACACCCCATCTCCGAGCTTGTGGTTGGTAAAAAAAACACAAAAAAAAAAAATATCTCTCTCATGTTGAAAATTTCGTCACACAGTTGTGAGTTGAATCAAATTCCCATGTACAGAGTTTTTCATATGTGTAAAGCATGATAGATGATACAATTTTTTCGCTGTGCTAGGTATCCAATCAAGGTGCCCGAGATGTTTACCATTAAAATATATCAGTAGGAGCAGGCTACAATTATTTACTCCTACCGAAGCTGCTTCATAACGGAGGATCCATGGCTAAAACAATGGCACTTCGCAGATTTTCCATTCACTCCCTAAGCTTTCGAAACCATACAAATAAAAATTAAGAACTCTTTAGTGTATGCGTTGATAACTTTGCAGCAAGGATGCTCTCGCAGCTAAAACATTCTATCAACACTCACACAGTAAAAACCCAGCTACTCGTATGTGGAAATGAACCGTCTAGCTAGCTCTCGTAGTAACTAAAACACAAAACAAAATGGCCTGAAGCATATTATCTCTTCTTCTGGTGTATTCAATTTTTTTTAACCCTCATAAGTCCAATGTATCTATAAAAATCCACCATGCATTCTTAACTTAATTGACCAGTGACTCTTTCTGTGTTTTCATTGCCACAACTGTAATGTGGACCCAAATAAGCAATGACTTACCACATAAAAATGTAAAGACTTAAAGTGACTGCATTTTATATGTCTATCAACTCCCCAGATGGAATCCCAAGCTCTTTACACATTCAGTCATTCAGTCATTTCTCCCATATCCACATGGTCTTCGGGATGATCTTTTCCACCCAGCTCTAGTGTTCTAACTCCTTTACCCTACATTTCTCATCCATCTGTCATTTCCCACAACAACCCTCACCCCCACATACACCAATTCAATTTATATTTAACCAATAACAAATTCATTTTTAAAATTTTTTTTTTTTTATCCCTCTACTTTTTATCCCCTCGCACTTGTGGCTACCCCTTCCTACCTCTCTATGTATAATGTCCAACCACCTCTGTACCTCCAGGCACATGAAATCTCCAGCTCCACCATTCCCTCTTCCTCCTGCTGATCTGCCAATCGAACCTTGTACTAATCGTCACCACCCTTGCAGCCTCCTTTTCAAAACAACAATTATCATCCCTCTACCCCATCACCCTTCATTTTTCTCCTACTCTTCCATTCTCTCAGCACCCCTTTGCCCTCGTTTCATATCAAATCCTCTTGTTCATACCCTTCTTCTTTGCCTTGACATATGTCCTCTACTCTTTATCATCCAGTCCACTATCATGCTCAGTCACCGTCCCTCCCCCTTCTCTCATCCTATCTTGTCCTTTCTCTCTCTGCCCTCTACCCTTTATCTTCTCCCCCCCGCCACTTCATAAATCCCTCTCCCTTACCACATCCGTTCAAAACCTACTCATCACTCTAGTATCAAATTACACCTCTTACCCTGCGCGTGTTTAGTCCCGTTTCACTTCACTAGCGCAAATACTCCCTCTTCCTTTCTACGTGAGTCGTTCGCCTCGCCGAACACGAGAATTCTCCTCCCTCTCCGCAATAGCTCTATTTCCCTGTTCTTCCGGGAACCAACTTTCTTTGCTTCTATTAATATGTGCCCTGTCCCATAATCATATTTCCTTGTCTTACACCTGACCCCTGCCAGTTTCTTGTAGACACGCGAACCTCATCCCTTTCTAGAGACTTCTGCGTGCTCCCTCATCTAACTATAATGCTATAGGCACCTCCGATAGATGATCATAATCCTGTGTTCACAACCCACATTAAGGTAACTATGACCACCACCGCGCTCCCCCTCCCATCTAGCCGACTCACCTCAACCACCATGATCTTCCTGTATTACTTATTGCGTACACAACTCGACCCTTATCTCATACCCGCTCCTGTCACTACATGCTGAAGTACATCTGCCTCAAGTCGCTTCCACTTCGCTTTCTCGACCCCCACCCCCTAGCTATCTCTCCGTTGTCTCTCGTAGTGCTACACTCGCTGAATAGATGCCGAGGTGTTGTACTCTAGCTGTGCTTCCGGCAGCTGCATGCTACTGTCAAGTCAATGGTTTCTTTTCACATACGCATCCCCTCTAAGTGTGCCCCTGTTGCCTACTGCTTACACAATACATGGGTTATGACCGAGTTTGACTCAACCCAAATCCTCTGATCCTAGATGGTACCTGCCCCCTATATTACTAACTTGATCAAATTACCTAGAGTACGATCTGACTTGCCGCTCCTTCCTGTGTGGCGTGTGCTGTCTGCTGCTTTTTCCCCGCCTCCATATCCTCATACTGTGTCAGAACCTATCACTCAGTACAATGTTATCGCTACTATCTTCGCTATGCCTTCGTGATGTGTGAGGGTGACTAGTGCCGCATGATGACGCACACGCAGACAGGAGTATGAAAGTGCTTGTTCCCTATATGTTGGCCGTCACTAAGTGTAAACCACGACTCTAAGTCTTCTCTGCCATACGGAAGCTAGTATCCATCTGCTACCATATACAACATTTGTACACCATACCATCTTTGTAACATGATTGCTGTGTATATGTGCCGTTGGCAACGCAGAGAGCTAGCCCACTGCATTCCCAGCACTAGTGCTTATGATACAGGCTAGTCTGTGGCGCGCCTTTCCACTAAGGCTGCCCTTTCGCCTCTCAAAGGCCGCTTTGAATCTCAGGGGCATCCCAATCACCCCCACACGAACACCAGGGAGAGTTCAGGGAAGTCACCATTCTTGAAGGCTATCAGGTCATGTGAGGCAAAAGGGACACAACCTTTGCCAAAAACCCGAATGCCTTCAAAGCTTTTCACTTCTGTATCAAATGGTTTATGTTATAGCTATGTCTAGAGTTCAGTGGTGATAAGTCTAGGAGAGTAAGAAACTTATAGTAATTAGCACAACAATATTCTTTAAACTAATCTGGCCTACCTGGCCGTAAGATAAGTCCTGACTTCAGTTTGCCACAAGCCATATAGATTACACAGAGAACATGTGAACAAGGACCTCTAGTCTATTGAGGCCAAAATTGAGCTGTTTGGGCTAAATGTAAAAAAAAGGTGTGATAGAACATTGACCATTGCCTACTAGTCAACTCGAATAGGAACAGCCACTCCTCCAATCAACACGGAGATACACATTGTGCTCTGGCAACATCATGCTGTGGGGATGCTTTTTTCAGCAGGAGCAGTGAAACTGTTTAGAGTTGATGGAAAGATTGGTGAATAAAAATGCACGCCACAATATTCTGATTTTTATTCACATTTTTAGAGCCATGTATCATTTTCCTTCCACTTACTTTGTATCAATCTACTCATAAAATCTCAAAAAACAGGAAGCTGGAAAGTTTGTGGCTGTAATGTGACAAAAGTTCAAGAGGTGAGACAACCTTTGCACTGCACAGTATGAAATGATGTAATGGCTAACTAAAAACCAAAGGTTGGAGTATTTGTGTTTGTATGCTCTGACAAAATATATTCTTTAATGGCTGGTAGAAATAAATTTAGTTGTAGCAAAACTATTACAATAAGACATTGCTCTATTCAGAAACCTTCGAAAGGTGGAGCGCTCTCAGAACCTACAATTTTAGAGGCTTCGGAAAAGAGCGCTCAACCTAGTCCGCTATACAGAACACTTGGTCTAAAACGGCCAGGTAAGAACATTACCCTATTTCACAACCATATTTTTACAAAGCGCTTTACAACATTAATGTAAAATTCAAGATACGCTAACAATCATATGGTTGCGCACCACATATTTCCTGTTACAGGTTGTTGGAAAAAAAGATATTAAGATATTTAAATTAAAATGTGACATTACATTCCTGTTTTTTTGCAAAAAGTGTCTTCCACGTGAAAATACATTTAGAGCACATAGTGGACCTTTGGTGTTGTGGTAACAAAAAAAAAAGGTCTACAGACAATTCGTTTTAAACGACGTGGCCCCATCGGGGTTTGCTTTAAAATTGGTTTCTATTTTTCCATAGTTTTGGACGGGAGGGGAAACCCCCCTCTGAAGCGCTCGCTTGTTCTTTGACCTCAGTGAGAAAGTGAGAAAGGTGATGGAGTCCTACTTCCAACTGGACACACCTCTCTACTTCTCCTACTCCCATTTGGTGTGTCGCTCTGCTGTCGATGGTAAGCTTAGCTATAAGAGGTGTGATCATGTTCAGAATCAGCCTTACTGCCAAGTTTGTACACACAAACAAGGAATTTGACTCCGGTACACTTTGCTCTCAATAATAAAGAATATCTTTTTTAAATGTCCATATATACACAATAAATGACTTTACATGATAATATAATGTTGATCGCAAGATGCGTGTTTTTCGGAACCGCGTAAATTTTTTATCAGGAGAAAAACCCTGGGGAAAAACTGCCCCTTTGGGGAGCTGGTTTTTTGAGACAGCGCTCTTAGCCCACCTAGGGAAAAAAGCCTAAAAAGTTTATGTGCAGGGTGGTGGGGCCCCAAGAGATTTTTGCCCTTTTCCCCCTAGACCTGTAAATCCCGGGTGGGGGAAGGGCAGCCCTGTGATTCTCTCTGCAGTCCGATTGTTCGGGGTTTCAGTCTGGGACCGTCCCGTTTTTGGATGAGCCCAAACCCCACTGAGAATGGGTGAAGACACAGACTGATATGGGGGTTTTAGAAAAACCACGCTCCTGTGGACGGGTTTACTTTTTGAGTTTCCTCAGAAGTAAGTCTCTGTGGCCTTTTTCCCAACAGTGGGTATTTGAAGACCATCTCGGTTTCGAAAAATAGTGGTTTTTAGGAACCCGAAAGGGGCCCCGGAACACGTGCTGTGAGGGTGGGGGAGGGGGGTTGTGTGGAGATAGTGTTCCCCAAAAGTCCACCATCATCTCCACAGTCTTGAGGGGGTTAAGTTCCAGGGGGTTCTGTACACCCCAGGTATCACCATCCACCCCCTGTCTGTATGAGACTCACACTTTTCTGGATCAGCCCAAATGACAGGGGTGCATCTGAAAACTTCAGGGGGTTCACAGACGGGTCCGCTGGTGCAGTCTTTTGTGTGAGGGAAAAGAGAGTGGGGGGGGGAACACAACCGGGGGGCCCACGGTGCTGAGGTTTTTTGTGGGGGGAAAGGGATGCTCTTCGCCTCAGCGCTGCTGCGGTCCCTCTCGAAGCGGTGACCCCGACAGGTAAAGGGCGACTTTGAGCTAAATAGTTTCTGATGGGGGATGCCCGGGTTAAAATGGGTTTTAAAGGCTGAGCTAAGGCCCAAAAATGGAACCTGGTGTCTCCCGGGTGGTCAGGTTTTTCGGGATAATGTAGTTCCAAATTGTGCATCTTGCTGCCTGTTCGCCCTTGGGGGAAAAAATGCAGGGGGTCCACAGGGGGCCCGTGAGTAAATAATAAATAAAAACCCCTAATTTTTATTAACTGTATATATTTGCAGTTTTTTCTTTGATCAATTGATTGAATTTGGGGAACTAAGGTTTTTAAACGAACGATTAAACATTAAATGCAACAAATTAAGCAACAAATATAGGTTGTCTACACTCAGTGTAATCAACCATTGTAGAACAAAAAATATCTGGATGCATAAAACGAAAAATGAAGCAGTTTAACTGGTTTAACCTCCCGAGAATGAGTTGTTCTGGACTTGGTTATAAATAACACAAACTTTGGTTAAACAAAAGTTGTCAATACCAAGTGTGAAAACGAACGGAGGATGTATGTGTGAGTGTTGTAATGTGCAATCAAAATAATCTAAAAAGCAAAAGGCTGCAGCATATCTGTGGAGGAGAGCAGCGACAAGTGAGTTGGCACTCAGGGTTTACCAGATACTCAGGTGCCCGATGTCAACTAACCCTCCTTCCAATACCTCCAACACAAACCCACCTGAGTTTGTGTTGTTTTTTTTGTTTCTTTTTAAGCTCTGCTTCTGAGACACCCCCACCCACCCAGCTTTGGGTTCTTTGTTTTGTTCAGTGGACTTTGTAGGTCCCCTCTTCAGGTTGGAGGGGAGTTCCTGCCTCAAGTGGAGGAGTTCAAGTATCTCGGGGTCTTGTTCACTAGTGAGGGAAGAATGGAGCGGGAGATCGACAGACGTATTGGTGCAGCTGCCGCAGTAGTGGGGCGCTGTGCCGGTCCGTTGTGGTGAAGAGAGAGCTGAGCCGAAAAGCGAAGCTCTCGGGTTTTCCGGGCGGTTACGTTCCTACCCTCACCTATGGGCCCTGAACTTTGGGTATGACGAAAAAACGAGATCCCGGTAAAAACCGGTGAAATGACCCTTTCCCCCGTATTTTCCGGGGATCCCTTTGAGATAGGGGGACTCGGCCACCGGGGGGGCTCGGAGTAGAGCCGCTGCTCCCCACATCGAGAGGAGCCCCGTTTAGATGGCCGGGCATCTATACCGGATGCCTCCTGGACGCCTTCCTTGGGAGGTGTTCCGGCAGGCCCACCCGGAGGAGGCCCGGGGAGGCCCAGGGCACGTGGTGGGTCTATGTCTCTAGCTGGCCTGGGAAGCCTTGGGCTCCCCTTGCAGAGCTAGAGGGGGGTTGGGGGAGAGGGACGTCTGGGTGTCTCTGCTGAGTCTGCTCCCCCCGTTACCCGGGCCGATAACAAAGACCGCACGTTTCACTTTTTAGGGCACTTGGCGTCGCCCTTAAGAGGGCCCTGTCATAATCCATGGGTCTTCATGGTTTTTGTTCTGTCGGTATTTTATATTTGGGGTATATTTGGTTGCTTATTATTGTCAAGAAGAATGTTCAGTACTCAATTAATTTTGTGTTAATCATTTTTCTTTGGTTAGTAGATCCCTTTGTGGCCTGTCTCATATCCCCTGTCTCATTTTTGGTTTTATTAGTCTCTGCCCCTCGGGTTCCATGCTTCAAGGAATTCAGCTGCCCTGAATTATCCTGATTAGTCACACCTGGTTCTCATGTTTTTCATTCACCTTCTAAGTACTGTATATTATAAGCCTGATTTATTTCCTCATATTTTCTGTTCTCTGTTGTAATATCCAAACATGCTGTTTTCCTGTTCTTTTGTCCTCAGTGCTTTGATAATTTAGGTTAGATGCCATCCCTTTTCCTTCGTAGATGTTAATAATTGTTTGTATGTTATGTTTATCAAACTTCCATCTGCTTGCATGCTGTCTGCCTGCCTCTCTTCCTGTATTTGGGTCCTCAAAACTATCATGGCAGACCCTTGTGTTTATGTTGCCTTTTAATTCTTTCAATCAAACTATATGTAAAATTTTGCATCCGCTGTATATATGTGTGTGTGAGAGAGAAAGCGTTTACTTTGACTGAGGACACAGAAAGACAAAATAATAAACAATTAAACTTCTTAATTTTATATTTGGAAGTTCTAAAAATATTGTTTGCAGTTTTTGTAAAATGGACTGTAGCCAAATCCAGCAGCATTGACATACGTTATTTTTGAGATGTTTATTGGTTCATCTGATGACTGTGAGCCCTGTGTCTAATCATATCTTACCTCAGTTTTTTTTCAAATTTAGTTTATCAAACAAAAAGCATTTTTCAAATGATGATTTCAATTAATGAGGGAAAAAGGCTGTGACTACCAACTTTTTTTTGTTCATTGTCACTAGCCACGTCCAGGCCTGATTACTGCCTGATCTGTTAAGTCAAGTAATCATTGAAGTTGAGCCTGTCAATATTAAGTAGGTAAAAGATCTCAAACAGCAACACAATCACACCTGAACAGATGGAAATAAACCAAATTAATCACCTTCGGAAGGAGGTACAAAGCGATTTCTTAAACAATTGGGACTCGACTAAACCACAATGAGACAGCCACATATTCAAAAAAATGTGGCTTTCCTTTGCCTGCCCTGCCTCTAAAAATGACTCAAAATGTGCGACAGCTCATTCAGGAAGTCACAACAGAACCTGGAACAACATTCAAAACAATAGTTAATGGCATCAGTTGCTACTTTAGTGGCTTCATCAAGGAGAGAAACACAGCTAAGCAGATAAGCTCTGAGATCGTTTTCAAGTCTTTAAGATGAAAAACAGCACATACAGTTAGCTGCAGCAAAAGCCCGACCAATGGCTATGTCTAGGAGAGAGACAGGGTTAAAAACTGAAGGAGAGGGCCAGTTGTAACATCACTAGAAAAACACTAACGTATTGGCAGCAGCAGTCCAGCTGATGCCCACCTACAGGAAGGTGTAACAGCTAAACAAAACACCAGGCCAGATGTAGCTTCTATGAAGAGAAAACACAGAGAGAGAGCATGAAGTTAAAAGCTGAAGAAAAGGTAAATAATGCAAAATTGGAAAGCAGTCTGAGAATCTAGCAGAGTGAGGATAAGTGGACAGCATGTCCTCCAACAGCCTAAGCCTGCATAACTACAGAGCTAGCTCAGGATAACCTAAGCCAGTCCAGCAATGTCCTAGTGAAATATAACCCCAAGGTTCTTTACTTTATTACTCAAGACCAATTTAATGCCCTCCAGATTAGGTGTGTGACTAAGCAGTTTCTTTTTTAAAGACTCTGGTCCAAAGACAACTTCTGTCTTGTCTGAATTTGAAAGCAGAAAAGTCCTTCAGGTTTTCATGTCTTCCAGACATGCCTGTAGTCTAACTGGTTGGGCTCATCCGGATGTATAAAGCTGAGTATCATCAGCGTAACAGTGGAAATTTATCCCATGCTGCCTGATAATTTTACCTATTGGAAGTGGATGGATGGATGGATGGATGTATGGACGCATACTGGATGTATAGACGCATACTGGATGTATAGACGCATACTGGATGTATGGACGCATACTGGATGTATAGACGCATACTGGATGTATGGACGCATACTGGATGTATGGACGCATACTGGATGTATGGACGCATACTGGATGTATGGACGCATACTGGATGTATGGACAGTGTATATAGGAAACAGAAATGGGCCAATCACTGAACCCTTTGGTACTCCACAATTAACCCTGTAGTTTGAAGATGACTTATTATTTACATGAACAAACTGGAATCTATCAGACAAATCCAATTTAAACCAGCCTAGTGATCAATGATCAATTCATCCAGTGTGGCTGAATTTATACAATTCTGCAAAGAGAATTGGGTGAAAACTCCTTTGTAGCAATGTTAAATACCCATTGGCAGTTTTTGCAAACACTTGATTTATAAGGTCTAGATGGAAATCCTGTTGTTCACATAGGGTCAACTTGGTTTGGATAGTTTTTCCTTATAAAAGGAAATTAAAATTTAAAAACTGCATTTTGTGTTTACTATCTAGTTATCTTGGTTTGATTTTAAACTTTATTTGGTCTGTAACAATAAGGTGTGACAAAAAAGCAAGAAAAGAAATCTGTAAGAAAATTCTTTTCCATGGCACTGTAGTTGCCAAATGCTCTATCTGACTTTGTCAGCCCCATACATTATAGTTCAGAGTTCATTTGATGGTGGTATTGTTAAGTTCTCTTTGTGCCGCTGCTCATTCAGGAAAGCAGGAGGACCGGAAGGACCTGAGCCATCCTGTTCATGTGGACAACTGTGTGCTGGTTTCTGAGCTCAAACAATGTAAAAAAGAACCTCCTGCATACACTCACAGAGACTACAGGTGAGTTCAAAAAAACAAAAACTTGTCGATGCCTTTCTTTTTTTCTGATGCACATCTACCTAACATTGCAGTGTCATTCTTGCAGTGCCATCCTGTATCTAAATGATGACTTTGAGGGAGGAGAGTTTATTTTCACAGAGCTGGATGGAAAAACAGTTACCGTAAGTAAGTTTTTGTCTTTTTGTTTGACAGGGAAAGGCATTGTTTAAAGAAAGTCATGAGAAATCCTTCTATATGTAATGAATCGGTAACTGCAAACATTTCGAAGATGAGACAAACTGATTATTTTTTTTTGGCTACATGTAAAACACTTTGGTGTAAAACAAACACTACACATCACCTTGATCACAGCCTCTCCACAGCGTGGCAGCATTATGCTGTGGAAATGTTTTACCCACCCCACAGTAGGGACTTGGAAGCTGGTCAGAGTTAATTGGAAGATGGATGGAACTAAATACAGGGCATTCTTTGAACAAAACTGGTTAGAAGGTTTAAAAGACTTGCAGTAAAAATCGCCCTAAACACACTGCCAGAGACACTGGAATGGTTTTGGTCCATGGTTCGTAAACTCCTTCCCAAGTGCCATGAGTGGGTGTGCCTGAGTGGGACTCAGAAGAAATTTTGAATCATTTGTTTACAAGGTAAATGTAGAGTTCCTGTAATGTAGAGCTTAACAGTCCAAACAGCTAAGAAATGAACCTTAGATCTTTTATCTAAGAACTAGTTCTTCACTTAGTTCACCCAGGTTAAAATGAATGGATTATTTTCATAGTTCACTAGTTTTTCGTCATCAGTACCAGGCTGCTGAAGACCTGTGTAGACCAGCTCTGTAAGATCCTCAGCCACACGTACAACCTGAGCCTCAGTCTGGAGAAGGTCCCTGTCCTGTGGAAGACCTCCTGCGGGGTTCCGGTTCCTAAAACAACGCATGCCAAGGAATCGGCCCACTACAGACCAGTTGCCTTGATCTCCCCACCTGACAAAGACCATGGAGAGGCTCATCTTAACCCACGTCCGCACTGTTGTGAGCCCTACCTTGGACCCGCTGCAGTTTTCCTACAGTCCCAGCATTTATTATAGAGGACTCTACCGGCTTCAGTGGGCGCTCACCCACCTAGAGACTGCCAGGAGTGCTGTAAGAGTTATGTTCTTTGACTTCTCCAGCGCTTTCAACACCATCAGACCGGCGCTGCTACTGGGGAAGCTGGGGGATGCAGGAGTGGATGAACATCTTGCTGCCTGGACTATTGCTTACCTCAATGACTGGCCACAGTACATGAGGCTGCGCAGCTGTAAGTCAGAGGTGATAGTCTGCAGCACTGGGGGCCCCGCAGGGTACTGTCCTGTCACCATTCCTTTTCACCCTTTACACCGCGGACTTTACCTACAGCAAGGACAGCTGTTATCTCCAGAAGTTCTCTGACAACTCAGCCATTGTGGGCTTTGTGTCTGAGGGGATAGCTCTGTCCTGGGGCTACCCACTTGACTCTGTGGAAGTGGTGGGTGAGAGGAGGATGTCAGCCAAGCTCACATCCATCATGGACATAACCTCTCACTCACTGCACCGGACTGTAGAGAAGCTGAGCAGCTCCTTCAGTGGCCAAAAGACACACCCTCAGTGCAGGAAGGAACCCACTGCTACCTTAGGTCCTTCATCCACACCGCTGTCAGACTGTTCAATTCTACCGTATAATAACTACTGCAACGACCTCTGTATTTGTAAATACCTGCAATCATTGTCACTTTAGCACAAATGACCTTCTTTTTACTGTACATATATATTTTCTTATTCTATTATTACTACTTGTTTTTGCTCATTTACCTTGTTCTTCTTTGATTGTAATTTTTTTCATAACTATCTGCACCCTACTTGTGTTTCTAAGAGCTGCTGTATAAAGTTAATTTCTCCATTGTAAGATCAATCAAGTCTATCTTATCTTATCTTACCTCCCTCTCCCCAGACATCTCCTTCAGCTCTTCCAGGGGGAGCCCAAGGCGTATCCTGGGCCATCCCCTCAGCCTCCTCCCGGTGAGACGTGCCTGGAACACCTCCCATGGGAGGCGTCCAGGAGGCATCCGATACAGATGCCCGAGCCACCTCAACTGTCTCCTCTCGATGTGGAGGAGCAGCGTCTGTACTCCGAGCTCCTCCCGGAGGGGGGAGCTCCTCACCCTATCTCTAAGGGAGTGCCCGGCCACCCTACGGAGGAAGCTCATTTCAGCCGCTTGTATCCGGGATCTCGTTGTTTCAGTCATTACCCAAAGTTCATTACCCTAGGTGAGGGTAGGACCGGTAAATCAAGAGCTTCGCTTTTCAGCTCAGCTCTCTTCACCACAACGGACCGGCATAGCGTTCTTGTTACTGCGGCGGCCGCAACAATCCATCTGTTGATCTCCCGCTCCATTCTCCCTTCACTCGTGAACAAGATCCTGAGATACTTGAACTCTTGAGGCACTTGAGGCAGGAGCTCCCTTCCAAACTGAAGAGGGCAAGCCAACCTTTTCCAGTCTAGAACCATGGCCTCAGACTTGGAGGAGATGATCCTCATCCCAGCCGCTTCACACTTGGCTGCAAACCACCCCAATGCATGCTGTAGGTCTTGGCTAGAAGGGGCCAACAGGACCACAACCGACCCCATCCCTACGTAGGCGTGCGCCTGGTAACCAGGTTAGTCCTCGCAGGACCCAGCCGGGCCAAACCCGAACGAGAGATCCCAGGCCATCCCCCAGTAGGCCCATCACATGCAGGGGGAAGCATGAGGAATGGTAGCAAAGAGGACCAGGCAGCGTACGAAGGTAGAGACCAGGATGACGCAATCTCCGGATGCTTAAACTGGCTCTAGGGAAGTGGGATGTCACCTCGTTGGGGGGGATTGAGCCTGAGCTTGTGCAGGGGGTAGAATTATTATAATTAAGCAAGTCTGTTGCTTCCTCAGTTCTTGTTTGAATACAAACAGTTGGTGTTTTTTATGACAATTACAATTTTAGTCACACAGTGAGAAGTGGCGAGTAATATTGCATATCATTAAGCCACTGACAATCATAGTCTCTATATTATTTGTGAAAATATTGTCTTGCACTCTGTTTACTTTGCAATTTTTGGGGTCATCCATTGCACAGTTCGACATGTGCGGCTCAACAGGCGTCGGAGCTGTGACGTCACCCGGGATTATAAAACCCGTGGAAACCAAACTTTCGTTATCATTCCCAGCATGTCTCATGGGACGACGCAATGGAGGCGCATATCTGGAGAGACTCATACAAGAAGGTCAGAAGATTCATATACCAATCGAAGACCATGCCCACACTCAGGTGAAAACCCACTGGGGTTTTATTTCCAAGCAGACCCCTTGTTGGTGCAGTAGACTGCAATGGTTCCTCATATTTTCCCAGTTTTGGACGTGAACTCTGGTCGTCCCCCCCCCCCCTTTTCCCCCCGTTTTTATTTTTAGTTTTTCTAAGACCTACGACCCATCCTCACGCTGGAGAAGAGAAGATATCAA
The DNA here is from genome assembly GCA_036173005.1 of Crenichthys baileyi. NCBI lineage: Eukaryota > Metazoa > Chordata > Actinopteri > Cyprinodontiformes > Goodeidae > Crenichthys > Crenichthys baileyi. The sequence continues at coordinate 125,731 of JAHHUM010001882.1, read as the reverse complement.
GTCAAAGTTATTTTGTTCTTTTTTTAATTAAATTGCATAGTTTCATTTTAGAAGTCTGGGCAGGATGAGGCATAGTTAAGGTGATTTAGAATCATCAGTAAATAATCTAAGGTTTCAACTTGTTGCATGCAATACTGATTGAAGTGTTTTATGCTAAGCTGTTTTGATTTGCTTTGCAAGTATGCTGAATCACGCAGCGCGGTTGCGATCAACAAGTTTGTGTGTGTTTTGTCCGGCTGATCCCAAATCAGCCAGGAGTTAGAAGTTGGACTTTTAAAAGTTTTTCCATTCAACGCAGCTGCGGTCTGGGCCTCGTGGCCTGACCACTCCTTTGTCCCAGTTTTATTACTGGAGTTTTTCCACTGAGTTTCTGGCTCAGAGTTTTATGACCCTTTGTTCGAGATTTGGGGCAATCAGCTGCTATGGTGGGGCCGCAGCCCACCGTGCAGCACACCAAGGAAGGCTTCACTTTCCAAGCTAACCCAAACTGCACATTTTGCCCCAAAAAAACGCTGGTTTTGTATTAATACACCCGGGGGGCCGCATATACTTGCTTTATATTTTTGTTAGGTAGTCTTTTTTATCCCCTTTGTGTAGAATAGTGCTTGTTAGTTAGGTGAAGGGCCCCAAAACCAGAATAGTAAATTTATCGGGGCTATAGGGTTTTCAATAAAATTTTCCCACTAATAAAAGAAAAGAAATTGTGTTTACTTCGTGCTAGAGTGATTTATCTGTCAAAATAAGGTCAAAGGTGAAGCGGCTGATTTAACAGTGACATTTAGCATGGTTTTGGGTAATAATTATCAATTATTAATGTTAATTAACTAATTGTAATTATTAAGTGCTTTGAGCCCATAATCACAACACCAAAAGACTCTGATTTCTGTTCTTAAATAATGATTTTTGGTTAAGAAATAATTTTTCTGAATTATGATTTTTAATTATATTTTATATATATTAATTAATCAATAATCATAATCCTTACACAATGTAATTCTGCTCGGTCTTGTTATAACATGGTATAAACTCATACTATACATCCTATTTATAAAATCATCAGTTGCTTTATGTTTATTTGAAATCTCCAAAGATTAATGTTTGTATTTCTTATTACTGAAAACATTTTATCTCCCAGTCTGTGAATACATCCAAACACAAGCCTGGAGACCTGTACAAATATTTTTTTATTTTCATTTCCATTTCTTCTGATACATATTCTAACACATCATTTATAGCTAATGTCACCTTTACTATTACTTTAAATTTCAGATTTTTATGTTTATACACTGCAACTCCACCACCTATTTTGTTGGTTCTTTGAAGATAATTGAGATTAAAACCGTCTCATACAAAATCAATACCTTTATCATTAAACCATGTTTCTGATATTGTCTTAGCGCTATTTGATTTAATATTAATATTGAATGACCCATGCACTTTGAATATTGTTTTATTTTCCTTAAGTATCTGGCTTTCTTGGCAGTTTCTGCATTCGTTTTTTTAGGCGGTCATTCAGATAAACATTGGTACCTTTTTTATTTTATTTCACTTGCTTCGGCAATGCAATCTTTTTTTTTTCCTGTTAACAAACCTCAAGATTACACCTGGAGTAATGTTGCCCATCCTCGTGGGGAGTCAAGGTTGTTCAAATCCAGATGTATATCCCTGGATGCGAGAAAAGCCGCCACCTGTTCCTCCATAGAGCTCACCTCCAGCTCCCAAGGCTCCTCCTTGCTGCCAACTGTGTCCACATGTCCATACAAGCGGGATTTAATCTAGAGCGGCCACGATCATATTGTTGATTTTGGAGAACTCCTCCAAATCCTCTACTCTTATCTCCAGGTCCGCAATTTTCTTATCTCACTTCTCTATCTGCACACGTAACTGGGTAACTTCTGGCTTTAGTTTCAGAATCTTGTCCTGCTTAGTCTTCATGGATGACATGTCTAGTAAGAGTCTCAAGTGTCTTCTTAATATCCTGTGATTTTTCTGTTGCTGTATTTTTTTCCCCCAGGGCCATAAATTGATGAATTTGGCAACCAACGCAGCAACAACAGATCACGTTTTAAATTTTTAACCCCCCTTTTTTTATTTAAAAATATTTTCCTTTTGGAATATATGCCCTAACCAGCAATTTGCCCTTTTGTCCTCAGAAAATCCCCGATCAGTAATGTAGTTAAGTCTATATCACACATTAATATACAAGCTTGGTGTGATAAAAACAAAAAGCATGGCCAACAAATACACTATTTATGTGCTTTTTACTGTATTTCATTTTACTTTACAATGTGAACAATACAGCTCTTAGTGAAGGCACTCCAGTGTCTCTAATGGCAGAGCTAAGTATTACATATCGGTACCTTTCAGTCGATCGCAAGGGGTTAAGAACGTGTTGATCACAGAACAAAAGGATGGTCTGAAAGGGACTAATATCCACAAATTAAGAAAACGAAGATTAGACTGGGCATAAATGGCATCCATGGGAGAGTTCCAAGACCAAAACCACTGTTGACCAAAATGAACACAAAGGACCACCTCGCATTTCCCTAAAAAAAACATCTTGGGGGTAAATCTAACACAGCATTCAGAAAAAAACAATATTTGGCTGCAAGTGCAGCTCTATTACAACAAAAGTTGGGTCTACAAAGCATTGAATAAGGGGCACACTTGTTTTAAAGTTTGAAAAACATGTGTCCCTTACTTTGCATTTAATGTGTGATGATTTATCATATACAATCTTAATAAAATACACTGACATAAAATGATAAAAATGCAAGGCACTTTAACTTTGTAACAAGGCTAAGCATTTTGTCATGGCATAACGGACTGCTGACAAAATGTTAATATCTATGACTTCTGCAGGCTGAGGTGCACCCCCGCTGCGGTCGTGTTGTTGGGTTTGGAGCAGGGGAAGAAAACCCTCATGGTGTCCAAGCCGTCACTAAAGGTCAGAGATGTGCTGTGGCTCTGTGGTTCACCTTGGATCCTACTCATGAAGAAAAGGTAATGCTTGTGTAACCAGACATTGGGCTCTTGTGCTCATTAGCTTTGGTGTAGATTTGGACTGTGGTGCAGTCCAAATCCCTCACATTTGTTTTTCCCTCTACTAGGAGAGAATCCAGGCTCGAGATATGCTGAACATGTTTTCTACACCTATAAATAAAGAGTTCAGCCATCAAGATTCAAAAGATTCTTTTGAGTCTGGGCCAGCTCCTCCACATGCTGACCTGGTGGCAACAGATAAACAAGAAAAGAAATTGGACATACCTTCTGACACATTAGCAGAAAAATCAGCCAATCAGCTCAAGGGTGTGGATGGAAAAAAGACCACCAAAGCAGCCGCTAAGGGCAAAGCTTCGTCCAAAGCAGGACAACAAACCAAGGCTACACCTGCAGCTAAAAATGCAAAACAGAAAGTAAAGCATGTTGATAAAAAAGGTGCTATTCCCGCTGTTAAAAAGATGATAAAAGGCGCCTCTAAGAAGGACTCAAATTCAGCCTCAGACAATGAAAGTGGAAAAGATGAGCTGTAACGTGCAGCTGTAAATGTCTTCTTTTTAACAAAGTATTTTCTGCAGATGGATAAATAAAAGGAATTGGTGTTACCTCTGTATTTTTATTTATTTCCTTTTTTTTATTTAGTTCCATTTTGTGTGTTGGTTGTATATTGATTTATGAGCCCATTTATAGACTTTACGGCTACATTGATTTACAAAATGAGTGGTGAGGAGTAACAGTGTCCAAGTTGATGGCAGGCAGCTCTATTGCAGATTGGTCACTTGTCTGAAGCCACCTGCAGCCTACATGTACTTGTAGGCGGAAATCCCAAAGGGGACACAGGGATGTGCCCCCCACCCCTTCCATAAAGATGTTCCCCCAAAAATCATTGTAAACACAAATAAAATGTTTTAAATAATATAGGAATTATTAAATCAAATTACAACTCAAGTGATCTTAAACTATAAACGTTAAATGCATTGCTTAATTCTTGAGAGATCATGACCACCCCCATTCAACAAAGTGGTTTGGTCCATGTGCCGTTTCCAATGGGCCAGTAAGTCATTTATCACAGCACTTGTTCAACGAGCACAAGATTGTAACATAAAAGGTGACTATTTTCCTGCTGTGTCCAAGATCTCTTTTTATCAGTTCGCTGGTTAAGCTAATAACCTAGTTTATTATGGTTAACAAGCTTAAACTAGTATGTAGTATAGCAGCAGGGACAGAGGAGGACACAAGATGACGGAGAGGAGAGCGAAGAGAGAAAAGAGGAAGACGTGAGGGACAAAAAGATAATTTTGGACTGAGAGGAAAAATAGATGAGCGTCAAGAAGGAAAGAAATCGAGGACATGTTTTTCAAAAACATCTCAGGTTATCTTTTACTAACACGTTAGATTTGTTCCTGGAGAGATATCTAGATTTTGAAATGTAGGCTATATGTACTTTTTAATTTAAGTTTGAGGTCAGAGTTTTAATCATTTTTTGTAGGCTAATAGTTGTCACATGAGTTAGATGTCCATTATCTATATCTAATTTAATTTAAAGTCAAAGATTGTTCAGTTTTGATTGTTAAAAAACCTGATACACAACACTTCTGCTTTGGGAAAAAATAAATATTTTTATTTATTATTAATTATGCATTTTAGTTTTTTGTTTTGTATTGGGTGTGTGCTAATGATAATATCCCCTGTGTATGAGTTTGTGTCTAATTGCCAACCAATCTGGTTAGTAAGAAACAATGCTATAACTGTTATTACTTTTAATAACATTATTTAACATGCTGAGGGCTCAACCCTACAAGGAAAGCCGCAAAGGCGCAAGAAAGAGAGAGGAAGTGAGCTCTTTTTCATGTCCCTGCCAGGAACAGGAAATTCTTCTCTTTATTCCCCCCCCCAAAAATTGGATTTTCACCCCTGCACATACAGTGGCTTGTAAAAGTATTCATACCCCTTGAACTTGGCTTGTCCTCTTCAGGTTGGAGGAGAGTTCCTGCCTCAAGTGGAGGAGTTCAAGCATCTTGGGGTCTTGTTCACGAGTGAGGGAAGAATGGAGCGGGAGATTGACAGACGGACGGGGGCGGCTGCCGCAGTAGTGGGACGCTGTGCCGGTCCGTTGTGGTGAAGAGAGAGCTGAGCCGAAAAGCGAAGCTCTCAATTATACCCCGGTCCGAGTGCTACGTTCCTACCCTCACCTATGGCCATGAACTTTGTTTTTGAACCAACAGAACGAGATCCTGGATACAAGCGGCTGAAATGAGCTTCCTCCGTAGGGTGGCCGGACACTCACAGATAGGGTGAGGAGCTCGGAGTAGAGCCATTGCTCCTCCACATCTAGAGGAGCCAGTTGAGGTGGCTCGGGCATCTATACCGGATGCCTGCTGGACGCCTCCCTCACCGATGTTCCAGGTACGTCCCACCTAGAGGAGGCCCAGGGAACGGCCAGGACACGCTGGAGGAACTATGTCTCTTGGCTGATCTGGGAACACCTTGGGCTCCCAAGAGAGGAGCTGGAGGAGGTGTCTGGGGAGAGGGAAGTCTGAGTGTCTCTGCTGAGTCTACTGCCCCAGCGACCCGGTCCCGGATGAAGTGGAAGACGACAAGTATGAGAACCACTTGAACTTTTCCAAATATTACAACCTCAAGCATAAATATATTTTAATGGAATTTTATGTGAAAGACCAACACAAAGTGGTATACAACTGTGAAGTGGAACGAAAATTATACATTTTTTTTTTACAAATTAAAAATTTAAAATGCCGTGTGCATAAGTGAAATATATGTAACACACACACATTATATATATATACACACACACACACACACACACACACACCCCTCCAGGGGGTGCCACAAAATTGGCCCCTGGAGCTTCACAAAATAACATTTTCCTACATGAAAGTCGGCTCTGCTCCCACAGTACTGAATGCATGAGCAGGATCCCTCTGCACAGCCGCAGTGTGTGCACTCGTGTCCCACTGTCAGTGCTTTCTTTGTCATTTGAGGGAGAGAGATGCACACAGGGAACTTTGTTTTTTTCTTTTGTGTTTGAGGCTTATGGATTCACCCATTGTTTCTGCCATACAGAGGAGTGGAGTAGAGGGAGAGTGGGTTGGCGTGTGAGTACAGTAGACAACAGAGGTCTCCTCCGTGATTGGCACAGCCATCTCTGACCGTTCGCACTACATTTTATTATATGTTGTGCAGACTGCTGATCAGAAGTCTAGATTCATTTGTTCTGACTCTGAAAATTTCCTTTGTGTGTGTGTGTCCTTGTTGGCACAGTAATGTGGTGGACATGGAGACTGTTCTACCCAGTTTAGGTCGGTCACAGCAGGGCATGGAGCCTGGACTGTGACTTGCTCCTTTCTCCAGACTATGACTCTGGAACAAGGAGAACTTAACAGCGGGCAATGATGTCTGACATGCCCTTCATCTCTTTGCTCCTCTCTGCTAAAGGCACAATCATACGAACACATGTTCAATACTTTTAAACTATGGCAGCAATTTTCAAAATTAGACTTCCTATGCAAAACACACTATGTAAAACTTGGTCTGTGTAAAACCTTGCTCATTCTAGTCATGTGGGGAATACTGTTTGACTGATTTGGCTTTAGAAAAACACCCTGCAGGCTCAGGAAATGTTACAGTACAAATAAAGGTTTCTGTTTCGTTGCTGCTACTGCTCCAGCCTCTTATCTAAAACAAATCTTGTGTTTTTTTGGACAGAGGGGTCCTTTGTTTTGGAAGTTACTCAAATGGATGCCTATCCAATGACTTCAACTCCTCCATCAAATATCTCCTTATTCTTCTGTAGAACTAGGATCACAGCGGTGCCGGTCTGGGCATGGGACCACAGCTCAGGGATCTATAGAGCAAGAACGTTTCATGGGGTAAAATGAAAAAATAAAAACATGTAATGTCAATTAAAACGTCACAGCTGTTTAACCTTAACATACCATATTTGTGGTTTTGCAAGTTTAAAATTTTAACCTACATTTGTTTATTACCATAAAACATTTGACAATCAGACTCCAAAGCAGCTGGTTGTCCTTAACTCAATCTATGAATTACAAAACAGCCACTATACAGTTAAAATTGGATTTTTAAACACTATGGAAAAAAAACTTTTTTTTTTCTTGTTATCTGACATTAAAGCGGACTAAATGTTTCCTGTTTTAGATTAGCTAGGATTACCAAAAATAATATTTGCAGTAGCATATTAGGATTTTTTTATTCAGAGGTTTGCATCTATTCGTTCACACACCCCTCAAAGGGGTGTGTAGGTGAATTAAAACAAAATTCTCTTTATTCTTTATTTTCTTTATTCAATGGATGAACATTCCCTTATAGTGTGCGTCCAGTTAATACAATTTGTCCACAAGATTGTTTCTGACTTTGAAAACTGTAATAAAAAAAAGTATCTCTTTATTCTGGCATCTAGCAAACAGAAGTAACTTTGGCAGTTCTCTCCTATAACAGGAAAAGATTAGCTGGTGCTGAACAGCCCTTCAGAAACTAAATCCGTCCTTTTTCCATTCAATCAGAGAACCGACCATATACAAGACCAACCATTTAATACTGACAGCAGCACTCTGCTGTGAACACAGTTGCTAAGTCTAAAACAGTCAACGCTGTTTTCAAAAACAAGCTAGAGAAAACAAAAAAAAAAGTAACTAAACGGAAACTACATGTCTAAAAAAAGCTAGCAGATATAACATTAATTCGGAGAACCTGTAATAGAACATGCCAAGTTTTGAAATAATGGCAGCTTTTTGGAAATTTCAGTTAAGGTAAGTCTCTATATTCCCTAGAACAGGGATGTCAAACTCCAGTCCTTAAGGCCCGGTGTCCTCAAACTTTTAGATGTGTTCCTGGTCCAACACACCTAAATCTATGGCTGAATTACCTCCTTAGTATGCAGTAAAGTTCTCCTGAATCCTGCTAATGACCTAATTATTAGATTCAGGTGTGCTGAAGCAGAGGCACATCTGAAGGTTGCAGGACACTGGCCCTCAAGGACTGGAGTTTGACACCTGTGCCCTAGAACATACACAAGAACACCATTATTTTAGAAATACTAGCCATGCTAATTGCTAATATTAGATGGTTAACGTAATAATTTTGGCTTTGTTTTAAAACCCTGCGTAACGTCGCTTCTGCTCCGAATATAAAAAGTTTTTTTCGACTTCTCATGGCAGAACAACTGCAAAAAAAATTTCATGCTGTTCTAATTTCTTATAGTACTTAAGGAGAAATAACAACTGGCAGGTCAAACTTTAGGGAGGTCGGGAATTGACCACTAAATTCTTACTGACTAAAATTCATCTTAAAATCTTTTACATTTTCATTCAAACTACAGTTAAAACTTTGAGTGTGGCTTGGAAGTCACCATAATCTTGTACCACAGAGGGGCATTCTGTGAGTCGCAGAACTCAGAAGTTGTAATTTGTATAAAAAGTCATAACAGTTAATGTAAATACCATCATAAAGGCCTGTACAACACTCTTACTGTCCCTACAATAGGTTGTTAGAGATCATTGGTTATTTACATCCAAGACTGTTGGTTTGCTGTCTGTAGAAAGGACCCTTCCATGTAAAACTACAAACTATGGGGTTAGCCTGGGTGTCCGAAGTCTTACGTGTTCTGTGAGTTGTCCAAATGTTGGGGTAGGTGTAGCTTCTCTTTTGGAGTGGGGCTGGGTGGACAGACTTGGATGTGGTTGGGCATCATTTGGGTTTGAGCGGTTCGGATTCCATTTCCGTTTGACCAAGTTGTTTTCGGGATGTAGTGATCATGACTTCTCGGTGGGTTTTGGTTTTGGCTCTGTGGACTTTTTGGCTTTTGTGGGCTTCTGTGTGGGTTTTCTTGCAGGACTGCTTTCAGCTGGTGTATGGGTGTCGGGCATGTGTTTTTGGGTGTGGATCGTTGTGGGTCTTTTTTTTTTGCATAAGTGCACTTTTGTGGGGAGGCTTTATTTTTTTGGGAGGCTGGTGGGGGTGCATTTGTGTGGTGTGGGCCTTGTGCATGGCTTTTGTTTTGGATGCTTTTTGGTGCATTATGTCCTACGCTGTATGGTGTTCTGTGGTGGTGGGATGGTGGTCCTGTGTGGTGCTGCTCTGGCTGTCGCTGGGCTCTGTGGTGGTGTGTGCTTGGGTGTGGTGGTTTTCAGCGAATGTATGGCTTCCATTCTTATGTCTTTATGTTGGTTGTGTTACTTTTGTAACAGATTTTGCAGTACATGCACAGAGGAAACTCATTTATATGGACAGCAAACTTCCAAGGAGATCTTTCTTACTAACTGTCTGATCTAATCTAAACACGATGGCTGTTTAAATGTTATCACCATAAAATTTTTATGAGGAGACTCGAAATCTTTCAATTCAATTCAGTTTATTTCTATAGCGCCAATTCACAACACATGTAGTCTCAAGGCACTTCACAAAAGTCAGGTACATACATTCCAATTAATCCTAACCACTGGACAGTGCAGTCAGAGTTAGTTATTTATTCAAATTGGATAAAAAGTTTTTCTATCTAAGGAAACCCAGCAGATTGCATCCAGTCAGTGACTTGCAGCATTCACTCCTCCTGGATGAGCATGTAGAGACAGTGGACAGTCACTGGCGTTGACTTTGAAGCAATCCCGCATACTGAGCATGCATGTAGCGTTCTTCACCGTTCTGATTAACCATTTCCTTAGTGGGATCCAGTCTGATATTCTTTACTGAGTAATCTATTTTAGGCATGATTATTATTTATGAAGCGACTGAAAAAAAACAAACTGTTAATTTTGTGCAAATACAGAAAATTAAAGAGCTGCATAGATCAGAATACAGAAGATTTACAAGCTACATTGAACAGGATCTGAAACTATATTTATTTTCTCTAAATATTAGGCTCTGCTTGTTAGCAGCTGGTCACCAGCTGCTTTTGTCCACCGGGCACACAAGGGATTCCCAGAAGGCTTTTTGTTCCATCAAGTGAATAAGTCTACCGTTTAAATGGTGAAAGCACACTCTCATCTTCTCACTGGGCAATAGATGAGAGAATAAAGTAACAGTGGGCAGAGGAAAGTAAAGAGAGGAAAGTCTGGCAGAGGAAAAGTCTGTGTGTTTGGGCAGAGAGAAAAAAAAGTTAAATTACAAATGTATCCAAGGGGCTGTTCTAAGTGATTTTCTTTCACAACACAGCAGGTATGACATTTTTAGCATAGCAACTAAGAAAATAAACTACACTAAAAGTGTTAATAACATGTAATGGAACTTAGCAGTGTGTAAGCTCCTGTGGCTTATGTTAATCCTTTGTCACATTGGCAGTTTTGTTCGAATTATATAGTTTTGGAAAATAAATGAAAACACATTTTGCTGGTACACCAACAACTTGTTAAAACAAAATTGATTGCTTTTACAATATAGGGGTGTCAGGGTTCTTGCCAGCGCATTTCAGTGTAGCAGGCCACTACGCTGAAATTTGGTCATAAAAAATGAGCGGAGCGTATTAGCCTTGAAACCAGCTGTTCCAAGCTGACTACATCCCGAAGTTTCTTTTCTTGGGAAACAACACAAAAACATCAGTGAAATCCGATTTTATATGCAATTGGAAGGTGGTATACTGACTCGTCCCTCACAGGTTACAGAAGTCCAGGCGTAGCCCTCTCCTGGAGTCCCTTTCTATAAACTGTAAACCTTTTTGTTCACAGGAGTTCTCCCTGTCTGATTTGCTCAGTGTTAATATCCCACCACAAGCCTGTACATCAGAAGCTGAGGGAACAGATGTGGAGAAAAAACATCTAGACTCTCTCATTATTGTTCTTTGGGTTTTAAACCGCTCAATTCTCTCCAATAAACGTCCAAAATACAGACAGCAAATCTAGTTTACCACTATGGATATAATCACACTGGACCTGGTGTCCTTCTCACATTCAGCACCCTGGTACACCTGTGAGCTGAGCAAAATGAAGACTGTTGGCCTTAGGGTCTTCTGGCCTCTCAGTTCATAAGTTGGCTAGACCACCAAAATTCTTATACTAAATCCTTCCTTGATGCACAGTCAGCCTTGGAAATGCTGAACAGCCCATGTAACTTGTGGTGTCCTACCAGGGTCTGTGGTTGGGCCGCTTCTTTTAATTTCATACTGTACCTGTTTTCTCTGGGCTGTGAAATCAGTCGTCATGGGATATCCCTCCATTGTTATGCTGATGACACTCAATTCTATTTAGGAACATATCCCAACCCCCTTCTTCTTCAGCTTTGTCTCTATCTTCTACCCTCACCGCCTGCTTGGGGAAATAAAAATGAATGAGTCGTAACTTGCTCCAGTTAAGCACAACCAACACCACAGCCATACTGGTTGGCACCTCTAATCGGATTTGATCATCTTCCATAAGCACCATCTCCTTCTCTCGCTCTCTCTACAAAAATGACAAATCTTGGTGTGAGACTGGACCCTTATCTCTCATTTGAAAATCACATCAATCATCTGGTTAAAACCTTTTTCTTCCACCTTAACAATATCTCCAAACTCCACCCTTCTCTCAACGACGCTGAAAAACAGCTCCAGGTCTCTGTCTCCTTCGGGTTCGATCTTTCTAATGCCTTGCTCATAGGGATTCCTGCAAAGAAAATATAAAAGCTTACATCTGACGTTGCAATACATCCAGAACTGTGCTCCAAAAATCTTTATGAAAGTTTGCAGAATGGAACATATCACCCCAATTCTCCATAAACGTCACTGGCTCCTCCAACAGTGTATTCATGGCAATGCTCCTGAATACTTAAAGGACCTCCTCCCACCCATTCATCGCCCTGCTTCCTCCGCTTACATAACACCAATCTCATCCATCTGCCTTGTACTTTGTCACAAACAATGGGTGACCGGGCCTTCTGTTTAGCTGCCCTTCATCTTTGGAACTCCTTTCCCGACCACCTGAGAGCTTCGCACACACTTGCAGCAAAAAAAAAACCTTAAACTTTCCTTTTTCAGGAGGCTTTTCCTGTTGATCACTGAGCTTTTAGTTTATTGGGCTTTTTAATTACTTTAATCTGTGGCGATGGACTGAGATTTTCCTTAATGAAAGTGCATTATAAAAACGAAGTACCAAAAAAACATGGAAATAAAATGAAATAAAATAAAGATTCAAAATTAGGCATTTAACTATTGAACTATCGTTAGATACAGGACCTGTCTTTGGAGCTGTATGAGGTTCCTCTTGCTTCAAACATTTCACAATCCTCCTGGTCCCCAAGAGACGCACCACCACGGGATTAAATGTTTACAGGATTGTCACACTGATGTGTGTGGTCATAAAATGCTTTGAGCAACTTGTCTTGAATAATCTAAAGGTCATCACAGGCCCCCTGCTGGACTACCTGCTGTTTGCTTACTGGGCACATAGGTTGGCACATAATGCAGTTAACCTACACTTCGTCCTGTACCTTCTCAACTATTCAGGGATGTGCAACAGGAATCTGTTTGGGGACAGTGCCAGCTTCCTGACTTACCTGCAGTAGCAGGTGATGTTTGGGAGCATCTTTTCCTGGACAAGAATCTTCGGCACCGGCACCCCCCTAGGGTTTATTCTCTCCCCACTGCTCTCTTTACACAAATGACTGCACGTCAGCGGACCCGTCTGTGAAACTACTGAACTTTGCAGATGACACTGGTACCATTGGTCTGATCAGCACATTAATGAGTCTGCATACATACAGGAGGTGGATCAGCTGGTCCACTTGTGTAGTCAGAACCACCTGAAGCTTAACCTGCTCAAGACTGTGGAGACTACAATCGACTTTTGAAGAACACCCCACACTCTCTCCCCTTACTTTCCTTAATAACACAGTGTCGACTGTGAAACACTTCTGGTTCCTAGGAACCACCCTTTCTTGGGATTCTCACACATATACGTGCAATCTTACGAAAAAAAGGCCCAGCAGAGACTGCAATTTGTGTGGCAACTCAAGACGTCCAACCTGTCCATGCGGACTAGGAAGAAGCTGTGAGAATGTGCGTTCAGGCCACAACAGGTGATCCATGCAGTCATTAATTTTATTGTTTATATGTAGTTACTGGGACCACACTCAGTGTCTCTTGTTATTGCTGAGAAAAGGTTAAATGTTTTCATCTGGATGATGTGGATTCTCTGCTCAACTTGTTCTGACTGAAAATTAAGTAATAAAAAAGAAAATAAATGCTATTGAATGTTGAATTATTATAATTTAAAAAACAAGCGACTGGTTAAAATAGATTAAGACAGGATTTTTCTATCAGTCAAAATGACAGACAATGAAAAGTCTAGCTCAACCTCTGCCCCTTATACTGAGCCAGTTTGTGCTGAAGGTTTCTTAATGTCAAAAGTTTTCCTTTCCACTGTCACTATATGCATGCTAAGTACGAAGGATTATTACAAAGACAGCTAAGCCTTTTTGCAAATTTTATAATGTACATACATATAGCTGGTCTCCTTGATTACCAAATTAGTTCTATGTAGTGGCTCAGTAGCTACTTTTACTTTGAATCTAAAGCTGTTTCCTTTAAAAACTTAAAAAAAATTGTAAAATAACTCTAAAATAGTGAATTTTATTAAATGTGAAATTCCTGTTTAAAGACAGAAATTATGCATGGATCAACTGATCCTAATCACTTTATGCTCAATTATTTTTCTTTGCCAGCTACAGTACTGCTATCTTACATTATTGTTTTTTCACTTCTCGAATGCATTTGTTTTGTTTTCAATAGGAGAGAGCCACTACTGCAGGAAATACCAGAAGGCAATTTTGTTACTTTTAATTTGCAAAGCTTACAAATCTGAGGTTTGTTCACGTCTTTTTTCTCCTTACATAATTTCTATAGTTTTGTTGTCCACAGTGTTGTTGTACAATAAAAACAGAAATAAAAATAACAACGAAAATCAGTTTAATATGGTGATCCATACTAGAATAGGACTGATAATCATGCATTTATGAGTTTTATGCTGCCCGAGTTCTTGCACCTTGGTCTGTCCATACCACTTTCATTTGGTTTGCTATTCATCAGAAATCCAAAAAACAAACAGATGTGAATTATATATGTTATACTGTGAAAAAATATAAGTTTGACTTTTGAAAAAATGTCATGTTCCCTTCATTTTTTAAAAATCTGGTTAATCATAATCAGTAAAAAAACAATTCTAAACCACCACAAATCAAATCAGAGAACGTAAAAACAAACTCCACACTAGAAAAGAGTTTTGAGTTGGCCTTGCTTAGCATTTTTCAAAACCCTATGTGAGCTTTAGGCAGAGGTGCGTAGAGTAGCCAAATTTGTACTTAAGGAAGAGTAGCATTACTTCAAGTACTCGAATACTAAGGAACTGTTTGATCATGATCATTTAATAAGTAAAAATGATGGACAGAGACAGACTAAAAGCTCAAAGATAGGTGAATATTATGAAATTTTGAAGAATAAAAATTAATATTACATATACATTCAGAATACATTCAGGCAGGGCTGCACGGTGGCACGGTTGGTAGAACTGTTGCCTTGCAGCAATAAGGTCCTGGGTTCGATTCCCATCCGGGGGTCTTTCTGTATGGAGTTTGCATGTTGTCCCTGTGCATGTGTGGGTTCTCACCGGGTACTCCGGCTTCCTTCCACAGTCCAAAGACATGCCTGTCAGGTTTATTGGTCTCTCTAAATTGCCCTTAGGTGTATGGTTGTTTGTATGTTGCCCTGCAATGGACTGGCGACCTGTCCAGTGTGTATCCCGCCCATAGACTGCTGGAGATAAGCACCAGCTTCCCCGCGACCCACTATGGCATAAGGGGTAGAAAATGACTGACATTCAGGCAGAAGAAACACACATTTCTGAATTGGACTTTTACACGACATAAAGGTTTTGAAACCAATACTTACAGTAGTTGTTTGAACAGAGCAAAGTGCTTCCAATCATAGTATATGCTGTTTACTGTATATTCACTTGATCCTTAAGTGGCTTAGCAGATAATTACATCAGAACAACTGTACAAACAAGAAGTCTGTTTGTAACACAAAGTGTTTCTCTGTCTGGTGCATTTCTGCTTAAAACATACTTATTATTCATTCAGTGAAGTAAATGGAAGTTGGTAGAGTAGCAAAATGGCATCTCTCAAGTAGAAGTAAAAAGTATGCTACAGAAAAATTACTCCTAGAAGTTTAAAACTTTCATTTACTCAAGTAAATGTAACAGAGTAAATGTAATTAGGTACTACCCACCTCAACAACGCTCTTAATAGCACCGGATATATGCTGCTTCATAGGAGAAAACATGCCAAGTCCTTCCACCCCCCAAGTGTAGCTACAGCACTGCTACAAGGGTCCTGAAGCTATGTTTTGTTCTTTCTTTTATTTTATCCCTTTTTAAAGGCTAGGTTTTCTTTAGGGATTATTTCCGCACTGTGTTCAAGGTACAAGTTCCAGCCAACAAACGCAGGTGCAAGGAATTTTGTTTTAAGCAGCATTATGGTACAGGATGAGGAGAAGGCTTGTAGAAACTTGCCAGAAAGGGTAGACCAGGAAGAGAAGGACTGATAAAGGCAAAGAAATGAATAAGTGTTGCCTGGGTTTTACACTTCTCAAAGAAAGTTAGGGATATTTGTCTTTTGAGTGAAATATATAGAAAGTTCACGCCAGAGTCATACATCATGAAATTAGACCATTTAATGTTGGTTTCCTCAACTCAACCAATTTATTGAAACAAAAGCCAACAATAGTGGTGGGTATACCACAACAAAAAATGTCAGTGTCTCAGTATCGTCTTATGTGCTTTTTAGCATCAATTACAGCTTGACAACTACGTCTCATGCTGTTCACAAGTTGACTTATTGTATGGCATGGTATCCCACTCTTCTTGAAGGGCAGACCTCAGGTCTTTGAGGTTATAGGGTACAGAGTTACGAGCCTCTAGACAATGACTGATCAGAGGGGTTTGTATGGGATTCAGGTCTGGACAAAAGTGCAGGCCACTCCATTCGAGGTACCCCAGTCTCCAGTAGCCGTTCCCTAATGATGTGACCTCGATGTGCTGCAGCATTGTTGTACGTGAAGGTGAAATTAGGCCTGTTAGAGAACAGCAAGTTGTGCAAAAAATACTAAAACACTGAACAGTTGGACATGTGCATTCAAAAGTTTATAGAAGGTCACATTAAATTCACCTCTAAAGGTTATAGTGCATTTTAGGTTCATCCCGAAATTTCACCCGAAAGGTAAATACCACTAACTTCTTTCGAGTAGTGTGTATGTTTGCACTGGAGAAAAAAGGGGAACACAATAATAACGCAAAAAAGGTAAAAATTTATGTAATTTTAGGACACTTTGTAGTGTTATACAATGTCTCGTAAACATCATTGTGTTTTATTAGAATTTCAAGTGAAAGGCAAACACAAAGTAGTGCACAATTGGCAGTGGTGGGCCATCAGGGCCAGCAGGGCGTTTTCTGCTAGTCCTGGAAAATTAAAAGAAAAAGTGTAAAATGTCTTAATTTAATTTGTCCGTAATTTATTTGTGTTAATGGCAAATGGCCTGCACTTGTATAGTGCTTTATCAAGTCCCCACAGACCCCAGAGCGCTTTATACTACAATCAGTCATCCACCCTTTTATACACACGTTCACACACTGACAGTGGTAAGCTACAATGTAGCCACAGCTGCCCTGGGGAACACTGACAGAAGTGATGCTGCCATACACAAGCACCACCGAGCCCTCTGATCACCATCAGCAGGCAGGGTGGGTGATGTGTTATGCCCCAAGGGCACAACAACTTAGACAGAGTGGGGGTTCGAACCGACAACCCACTGGTTACAGGACAAACCCCTACTACTATTCAGTGGTAGGCCTCTTTCCATCGCCCCTTCTAATCTGTGTAATCTACAATTGAGTTGCTTATATTGGTATTGTTTAGGTTTAACTCTAATTTCATACTCAAAAAGTATGTGATGGCAGTGTAGAAGATGACCAGCAGCTCCTGTGGAAGGTTGTACTTCTTAAGTTGCCTCAGGAAGTACAGTCTCTGCTGGGCCTTCTTCCGAACAGTGTCTATGTGTGAAGACCATCTCAGGTCCTCAGAGATGGTGGTTCCTAAGAACCTGAAGTGGTCCACAGCCGACACGGTGTTGTTGAGGATGGTGAGGGGGGTGTATGGAGGTGGTGTTTTCGAAAAGTCCACCACCATCTCCACAGTCTTGAGTGGGTTTAGCTCCAGGCAGTTCTGACTACACCAGTGTACCAGCCGATCCACCTCCTGTCTGTATGCAGACTCATCACCGTCCTGGATCAGTCCAATGACAATGGTGTCATCTGCAAACTTCAGGAGTTTCACGGACGAGTCTGCTGAGGTGCAGTCATTTGTGTACAGGGAGAAGAGGAGTGGGGATAGAACACACCCCTGGGGGGCACCAGCACTTATTGATCTGGTTCGGGAGAAGATGCTCCCCAGTCTCACCTGCTGCTGTCGGTCCGTCAGGAAGCTGTTGATCCACTGACAGGTGGAGGCTGGGACGTTGAGCTGGGTGAGCTTCTGGTGGAGGATGTCTGGTATGATGGTGTTGAAGGCCGAGCTGAAGCTCATGATTCAATTCAATTTCAATTCAATTCAGTTTATTTATATAGCGCCAATTCACAACACATGTCGTCTCAAGGCACTTCACAAAAGTCAGGTACATACATTCCAATTAATCTTAATCACTGAACAGTGCAGCCAGGTTCTGTTATTTATTCAAATTGGATAAAATGTTTTTCTATCTAAGGAAAACCAGCAGATTGCATCCAATCAGTGACTTGTACCATTCACTCCTCCCGGATGAACATGTAGAGACAGTGGACAGTCACTGGCGTTGACTTTGCAGCAATCCCTCATACTGAGCATGCATGTAGCGACAGTGGAGAGGAAAAACTCCCTTTTAACAGGAAGAAACCTCCAGCAGAACCAGGCTCAGTGTGAGCGGCCATCTGCCACGACCGGGGTTAGAGAGAACAGAGCAGAGACACAAATAGAACAAAGAAGCACTGATCCAGGAGTACTTTCTATGGGAAGGAAAAGGTAAATGTTAATGGATGTAGCTCCTTCAGTCGTTTCACCTAGAAAGAAGGAACAGATAAACTGAGCCAGTTTTCACGTTTAGAGTCTGAAGAGAGCACAGAGAGTTATTCACAGTAGAAGCTCAGTCAGTAGCTATGTCTAGGAGAGAGAAAGGGTTAAACACTGAAAGACAGGGCCATGTGGATCATCGGTAGAGGGTGAGCATTAAGTTGTTGCCAGCAGAAGCTTGGAGGATTCCCCTCTCCAGAAAGGTGTTACAGGTAGACACGGAGTCAGGCCAGGTGTAGCGTCTAGGAAGAGAAAAGAGAGAGAACAAAGTTAAAAGCTGAAATAACAGCAAATAATAAAAAAATTGAAGAGTAGTGTGAGAAAGTAGCGAAGAGGGTGAAAGTGGTCATTATGTCCTCCAGCAGCCTAAGCCTATAGCAGCATAACTACAGAGATAGCTCAGGATAACCTAAGCCACTCTAACTATAAGCTTTATCAAAAAGGAAAGTTTTAAGCCTAGCCTTAAAAGTAGACAGTTTATCCATCTAGAGCCCACCGATGGCCATTGTTATACTAAAAACCACAACGATTGGGATAACCATTGGAAAAGAGAGGGGGTCATACAGGTAGCAGAAATGGAGGGTGTGTTTGCACCTCAACCGTAACTGAGCCGGTTTAGGCTAAACCTGACTCCCCCTTACTCCATCCAACAAGGGGAGAAGAAGACGGAGCTAAACAAGTAAGATAGCTCAGGATAACCTAAGTCACTCTAACTATAAGCTTTATCAAAAAGGAAAGTTTTAAGCCTAGCCTTAAAAGTAGACAGGGTGTCTGCCTCACGGACTAAAACTGGGAGCTGGTTTCACAGGAGAGGAGCCTGATAACTAAAGGATCTGCCTCCCATTCTACTTCTAGAGACTCTGGGAACCACCAGTAAACCTGCAGTCTGAGAACGAAGTGCTCTGTTAGGAACATATGGAACAATCAGATCTCTGATGTATGATGGAGCTAGATCATTAAGGGCTTTATATGTGAGGAGGAGAAATTTTAAATTCTATTCTGGATTTAACAGGGAGCCAATGAAGGGAGCTAAAGTAGGAGAAATATGATCTCTCTTTTAATTTTCATCAGAACTCTTGCTGCAGCATTTTGAATCAGCTGAAGGCTTTTAACTGCATTTTGTGGACATCCTGATGTGAATCCTGAATTACAATAGTCCAGCCTTGAAGTAACAAATGCATGGACTAGTTTTTCAGCGTCACTCCTGGATAGGATATTTCTAATTCTGGCAATGTTCCGGAGATGAAAGAAGGAAATCCTAGAAACCTGTTTAATATGGGATTTAAATGACATATCCTGGTCAAAAGTAACACCAAGGTTTTTTACTTTATTACTGGAGGTCAATTTAATGCCATCCAGGTTTGTGATTGACTAAGCAGTTTCTTTTTTAAAGACTCCGGTCCAAAGACAACAACTTCTGTCTTGTCTGAATTTAGAAGCAGAAAATTTAAAGTCATCCAAGTTTTTATATCTTCAAGAAATGCTTGTAGTCTATCTAACTGGTTGGGATCATCAGGATTTATGGATAAGTAAAGCTGAGTAACATCAGCGTAACAGTGAAGATTTTTCCTATGCTGCCTGATAATTTGACCTATTTGAAGCATATATATAGTAAAGAGAATTGGCCCAAGAACTGAACCCTGTGGTACTCCACAATTAACCCTGGAATTTAAAGATGATTTATAATTTACATGAACAAACTGGAATCTGTCAGACAAATAAGATTTAAACCAGCCTAGCGCTGTTCCCCTGATCCCTACAGCATATTCCAGCCTTTCTAAGAGAATATTATGATCGACTGTATCATGATGGCAAACTGACTCCCGTCAGTCAGCCCCAGGCCAGCTGTGGCTACAGTGTAGCTTACCACTGTCAGTGTGTGAATGTGTGTATGAATGGGTAGATGACTGATTGTGTAAAGCGTGTTGGGATCCTTGGACTTGATAATGCGCTATACAAGTGCAGGCCATTTACCATTATTGATAAGTTAAAACATGAAGAGAAACATTGAATCTTTAACCCTTTATGATAGGCGGGAGCACTTGCACTCCCATTTGCAGATGTATTTTAAATTCATGTAGAAATGCAACCAAATAAAATAGAGCGATACTTTTTTTTTGCAAATGAAACCCAAGAGTTAAACTTAAATATTATACTCACAATGTGTCCCAGAGCACAGTTTTTATTTTCCAGAGACCTTTGCAGAAATCCTGTAAAACACGCAAAAAACAAACAGTACAATCCACACCGCTGTGTGCTACCTACATTGGAATATTGGATGACATTGGAGGATGAACTATCACATGGTTTTCTTGCATGCCAATGCTCACAAGAACCAGAAGTGATGTCATTGCCCGGTTCTTTTTCCCCGGGACTGGTATTTCTTGGCTCATCTTGTAGTATTTATTGCTCTGTTACAAACACAAACACATTCACACACACCAGATACTCAACACAAACTTACACACCCGCACGCATATTTATGGAGCCAAAAAAGCAGGACATGCCAAACAGTATTTTACCTTGCTCGAAGCAGTGGAGCTTATTACAGTGCCAGATGAACGCAGGATTCTGTTCACTCAACCGGTCTGGATTCGGCAGTGGAGACAGTGGAGATGAAGCTGATTTTATTGACAGGATAGATCCTTCCCATGATATGTATGTATATGTTTCTGAGGAAAATACTAATGCTACGGAAAATATACAATTGAATGAATTTTACAGTGTTATCATTATTATATTATGCGCGTCATGGACACATCTATCACACTGTAACTTTTTCTGTGTGCTGTGTTTATGATGGTGATGAGGAGAAAGAATAAACCTCCTGCTCCCCTGATGCACCCAGTGCTCTGGACAGGGGCAGAAGGAGAGAAGGAGTCAGCCTTCAGATAACAGGAGCTGCAGCAGTCGTTCTACTGGCAAGCAAGTAATTGTGGACAGGAACTGTCACAAGGCCCATAACAGCTCCAATGGTCAAATTGAACATTATTGTTTGACTCTATGCTTGTGATTGCACTATTGTAAATAGTTTATTGTAAATAGTGTTTGATGTTCATGTTGTCTTTTTGC
Organism: Crenichthys baileyi; assembly: GCA_036173005.1. Taxonomy (NCBI): domain Eukaryota; kingdom Metazoa; phylum Chordata; class Actinopteri; order Cyprinodontiformes; family Goodeidae; genus Crenichthys; species Crenichthys baileyi. The sequence goes on along the minus strand of JAHHUM010001882.1, from coordinate 104,560 downwards.
ATTCAGGTTTTTTGTATCTTGATAAAAAATGTAATTTGAATTTGTGTTTATCTGTTCTAAAGTTTCAACACAGTAACAAACGATTATATTTTTTGTTGTTTTTGCCATTTTTATTGTTCAAAGTTGCTCTTATGAACATAAATGTGTGCTCATACATATCTTGCCCACTTCGGAATTTAATTGCACTACTGTAAATAATACATTTTGATGTACATATTATCTTTTCTCAAATTTTTCACAGTGTACATTTTATTTCTGTTTTTGTCTCTGTTACTAAAAATTTGTGTATTTCAAAAAGGAAGTTATGGACACACTCCAAATAAATTTTCTGTGGTTTCAAAGAGTTTTGTGCAACTTTTTTACATTACAACTTTTGAGGGACACAGCTATGATACTTCTGTATTTTGGAAAATATGTAAAAAAAAAAAAAATCATTTTTCTAGTGGTTAATTGCACTTTTTAGAAATGTATTTAGTTAATATGGACTTATTATATGTAAATTATTAAACTTTGGGATGCAAGGGTTGTATTGCTGTCTAGCAAATGAAAATGCTCCAAAATATATAAAGCATGTACAAACATAAAAATATCCTCTGGTGAACTTGTTGTATGGTAGGTGATAAAGGGTTAATTTGATGCAATTCCTTATACTGAGCATGCACAGGGTGACAGCGGCATAGAACCACTAATTTTTAGCATTAAGAAACCAACAGAATCAGAACAAGCAGCCATCTGTAAGGTCAATTGGAAATTGGAAGAAGACCAAAACGACACAAACACAAGCATAAACACATAATCGATACATATAGAGGCATAAGCCACCATTTAGACCCACAATGTATTTTACTAGGATTACACCACCGGAAAATTTTATGCCACACAGACTGATACTATTTGTCCTAAATATAACAGTAAAGAATAAAAATAATCTTGGTACTAAACTCCATAGTTTAGTGTCAGTGCTTGCATCCTATTTCACTTTTTTTACTAAATCGTTTAATCCCACCTACTTTTTTGCCATAGCAACATATGCAAATTCCCTTCGAAAGTAGTCTGTTAATCCCAAAGTGAAATTAAATGTTGTTGTAACTCGTATTGTGCTAGTTTTTTAAAAGAGTTGTTGTAGGTGGTGATGGCTGTGGACAGGAAGGATCTCCTGTAGTGGTCTGTCTTGAAGCAGATCTGAAGATGCCGCTGACTGAAAACAATCTCTTGTTGTACGACAGTCTAAAGAAGAGGATGCTCAGGGGTGTCCGTAATGTTCTTCATTTTATGAAGAATCCTTTCACAATCATCTCCAGAGGTACCAGAGCAGTCCCTAGAACAGAGTCAGTCTTCTTTATCAGCCTGTTGAGCTATAAGTCACTGGCTCTGATGCTGCTAACTTAACAGATGATGGCAGAAGAGATTGCTCTCTCCACAACAAACTTACAGCAGATCTATCTGTTGTCCAGATGAACATTGAGGTAATATACTTAACCACCTCCACTTCTCCCATGATAGAGATAATGTTTGGCCTATTCCCGTTTATCTTGAAATCATAAGCTGCACCGGAAGAGAACCTCAGCAGTTCGGTCAGGCTTGCCATTAGGAGAGAAAACAGAGAGGATGAGTAGGGGCTCAGTGTAAGGAAAAACTAACCAGGAGGAGGTTGGCTAGCTAATGTGAGGGGAGTTACGGTCCGGAGGGGACGGGGGGGGGGCAGTCAGATTCAGGACGGTGGTGTTGTCTGTTGATGGCGGAGGAAGCAGTTCGTTTGAGGGTGGACAGGGTCTTGGCATGAGGAGTGAGTGAGCTCAGGGTGGCGTAGAAGTCAGGCTGAGATCCGGAAGCGTGGAATCCAGGAGAAGGAGTCCGGGCTTGCCCTGTAGGAAGCAACCAAGAGGAAACAATAGCCAGGGCTTCGGGAGGCACCTTCAGGAAGGAAGAGAACTTAGGGTTAGACCAATTACAAAACTCAGATAATCGATACAAGGCTCCGAGGGCTAGAGGTACAACTAGGGTTGACACTCAGGCGTTGAATGATCAGAAGTGATTTTGAAACACTCAAAACAAAATAGTTTTGGACAAACAAGACTTCTACCGATACTTACAAATAGCAAATGTTATTGCCTTAAAAAGAAAGCCAAAATCTGACAAGAATATAAACTTAATGGACATTTTTATTAATGCATATAATTATATATATAATTTTATATAATATAAAATTATTTTAATTATCTATAAAAACCTACTAGATTTTCAAAACAATTTGACCCTTCATATTAAAGCAAGGAGGGAAACAGAGGGCAAATTAATAATAACAGAGGAGGAATGGACAACAATATGGGGGTATCAGCGGACATATAATAAATCACTACAATGGCAAGAATTTGGATGGAAAAACCTTGTGAGATTTTTTATCACTCTTGTTCAGAAACACCACTATGATAGAAATCCTCCTATTTGCTGGAGAAAATGCAAAAATCAAAATGCAAACCATTATGTTTTTTGGGACTGTCCAATTATTAAAGATTATTGGTAGAGGTAAACAGTGCCCTATTAAATATTTTCAAGAGGAACATTCCTTTAGAAAGCAAGGTTATGTATTTTGGCAATATACCTCAAGAAGTTTAATAAAAAAAAACAAATACTTAATGACCATTGTATTAACAACAAGTAAAAAGAACATTACACAGAAAATGGTTACCGCTGGACAAACCAACCCTAGATGACTGGATGAATATCACGTTTAACATGTACAAGATGGAAAAAATAACCGCCTTTCTCAATCACAAGACCGAACAATTTTGTCTATGGTGGCAGAGTTGGGTAGACTATGTGAAACTCAGAAGATCCTATTTTATTTTTAATGACCAAGCTTGATAAAACGGTAGTGGTGGTCCACTCTCGTATAACAGATACATTTATCATTAGGTAAGGCAATGTTTTTTAGTTTGTGTGTCTTTATTAATTTTTAATTTTTCCCATTGTTGTAATTTGTCTCGGGGAAATAGAGTTTCAACTGTTTTATTTTTCATAATGCAGAAGGTCACCTTTTTTTTGTTTTTCTCATCTCAAGTTGGTATTGGTATTGGGACCGTATGAATATGTGTTTTGTAAAATCTGTCAATAAAGTAAAAAGTTAAAAAAAAAGAAAAAAGAAAACGTCTAATTCACAGTAAAAGACAGAACTGCCATTTCCAGAAACCAAACCTGCATATTTGTTGTAGACTCATTTTAAACAAATTCTATCTCAATAATAGAAGATTTGTGGGTACAAAATGACAAAATGTGGGGCTGCAGTTTCATTGCAGCTTCGTTCACAGAATGATGCAGGCCTGCTGTACAATGAGAAACAGGGACATGCAAGATAAAAAATATGCAGCAAAAGGAAGAGAAAGAGCAGTGAATAGTGTCTAATTAGAGTGATAATAGGAGCCTGGAGTGTGGGGTGGCTACTGAAAAAGGCAAGAGAGTGTAGGCTATGAGATGCAGAAAAGTGATGTGAACAAGAACTGTGCCTTCCCAACACAAGGGGACCATTGGGACGATCCAGTTTTAAGATGTTAAACCACCAGACCTGACCTGAGATTATTTTCAGTTTGGATAATTTCATTTTTAAAGAAAAACAGACACCCTGGAACTTCCACATCATCACTGGTCATTGGATCTAACAGGAAGAGCCAACAGTTAGCCTTCATCCCTCCACATTCATTCTTATTACAGTAAGTCTAAAGTGGTAGAAACCCACTGGGAGGTCCTATGTCACTGGGAACTCTCGCCTCTTGTTAGCCACTGCATGGCCACAGTCTTTGATCAGCTCAGCTGACTGCTAAGCTCGGCTTAGTGCAACAGGGGGTCTGGAAAATCTGGGGAGAGGGAAAGAGGTGGGATAAAAATAGGAGATTTGAGGCATGCATTTGTATTATACCTCATTTTCTGTAACTTCTCTAAATAAAATCAATTTCAACCACTTGCTCTCAGAAGCCACCTAATTACTAAACAGTCCATCTCTGTGTTAATCTCAGTTAATCTCAGTATAAGACCGTTGTTTTGAGAAGTTGGTTAGACAACATTATTATAGAAATAGTATCACAAAAAACAAGAAAAACAAAACAAACATGTCAGGTATAAAGTTGTGGCAAAATTAATCATTTGGACACAGCTGCTGTGCATCTGCAGTTAAGTATATTTGAATTATTTGTTGCATCTTTACAAATCTGTGTATCGTAGCAACAAACAAAAATCACAGCTAGTAGTTCTCCAGTCATTCAGTCTCTGTACCATCTCTCTTTGCCTGTAATTGGTGGAGAAAGTTTGAGATGTACAAAGCATACCTCAAAAAGGATGTTCTAAAAAGTTATGACTCATTGGGCCTTAACATAAATGCATGCTATGCATTTAACATTTTCATTTATAAAAAACTAATTTCATATTCAACTCAAATCATTTCCCCGTGCATGTGTGCATTCTCAGAGGATACTTCCTCCCGTTGTCCAAAAACATGACTGTTAATTGGTTTCTCTGAATTGCCCTTAGGTGTGGATGAGTGTGTGCGTGGTTGTTTGTCCTTTGTTCGTCTGTGTTGCCCTGCGAGGGACTGGCAACGTGTCCAGGGAGTACCCTGCCTCCCGCCCATAGACTGCTGCGACCCACTATGGAAGAAGCAGTAGAAAATGACTGACTGACTGACAAAATTTATCCCTTTAACCTCTCAAAGTAGCATTATAAAAACAAACCAAACACTACCAAACATTAAGCTTTCAAACTAATGTTCTTAGCCATTTTGTTCAGGGCCACAGTAACTGTTTGCTATCTGCTATGGGCTACAGAAGCTTTGTTTAGTTTCAATAAAAAGTATCTTCAGGGGGAAGTCAGCATGACCAAAGGAGCTCTCTTTAAATTACAGACATTCATTATTTATTTCGGAGGTTAATTAGCATTCTTTCAGACATATATACAGTACAGACCAAAAGTTTGGACACACCTTCTCATTCAAAGAGTTGTCTTTATTTTCATGACTATGAATATTGTAACTTCACACTGAAGGCATCAAAACTATGAATTAACACATGTGGAATTATATAATGAACAAAAAAGTGTGAAATAACAGAAAATATGTCTTATATTCTAGGTTCTTCAAAGTAGCCACCTTTTGCTTTGATTACTGCTCCGCACACTCCTGGCATTCTGTTGATGAGCTTCAAGAGGTAGTCACCTGAAATGGTTTTCACTTCACAGGTGTGTCCTGTCAGGTTTAATAAGTGGGATTTCAAGCCTTATAAATGGGGTTGGGACCAGCAGTTGTGTTATGCAGGAGGTGGATACAGTACACAGCTGATAGTCCTACTGAATAGACTGTTAGAAAAAGCAGCTAAGTAAAGAAAAACGAGTGGCCATCATTACTTAAAGAAATGAAGGTCAGTCAGTCCGAACAATTAGGAAAACAATGAAAGTGTCCCCAAGTGGAGTCGCAAAAACCATCAAGCACTACAAAGAAACTGGGATCCATGAGGACCGCCCCAGGAAAGGAAGACCAAGAGTCACCTCTGCTGCAGCCGATAAGTTCATCCGAGTCACCAGCCTCAGAAATCGCAGGTTAACAGCAGCTCAGATTAGAGAACAGGTCAATGCCACACAGAGTTCTAGCAGCAGATACATCTCTAGAACAACTGTTAAGAGGAGACTGTGTGAATCAGGCCTTCGTGGTAAAATAGCTGCTAGGAAACCATTGCTGAGGACAGGCAACACGCAGAAAAGACTTGTTTGGGCTAAAGAACACAAGGAATGGACATTAGACCAGTGGAAATCTGTGCTTTGGTCTGATGAGTCCAAGTTTGAGATCTTTGGTTCCAACCACCGTGTCTTTTGTGCGGCACAGAAAGAGGTGAAGGGGATGGAAATTACATGCCTGGTTCCTATCGTGAAGCATGGAGGAGGAGGTGTGATGGTGTTTGGGGGGGTGCTTTGCTGGTTTTTGACACTGTTAGGGATTTTTTTAAAAATTGAAGGATACTGAACCAGCATGGCTTACCACAGCATTTTGCAGCGGCATGCTATTCCATCCGGTTTTTGCGTTTAGTTGGACCATCATTTATTTTTTCCAACAGGACAATGACCCCCAAAACACCCTCCAGGCTTTTGTAAGGGCTATTTGACTAAGAAGGAGAGTGATGGGGGTGCTGCGCCCCAGATGACCTGGCCTCCACAGTCACCGGACCTGAACCCAAATCGAGATAGTGTTTTGAGGGGGGATTTTGGACCGCAGAGGGTAAAAGGCAAAAAGGGGGCCCAAAAAAGTGCTAAGCATCTCTGGGAACTCCTTCAAGACTGTTGGAAAACCATTTCAGGTGACTAACCCTCTTTGAAGCTCATCAACAGAATGGGGCCAGGAGTGTGGGGCGGAGCAGTAATCAAAGCAAAAAAGGTGGCTACTTTGAAGAACCTAGAAAAAATAAGACATATATTCAGTTTGTTTCACACTTTTTTTTTGTTCAGTATATAATTCCCCCATGTTTTAATTCATAGTTTTGATGCCTTCAGTGTGAAGCTACAATATTCAATTAATCATGAAAATAAACTCTTTGAATGAGAAGGTGTGTCCAAACTTTTGGTCTATACTGTATATATCAACAAAGTAACAATGTGCATTTAAGCTTACACAAAAAATGATAACTCAAAGCTAATTTAGTAACTAAACTATAGTCAATGTTAGCTTTAGAACAAAGTATTTTTTTCTGTTTTGCTTGCTGGAGCCTGGAAAGTCATTTTGAACACATGGTCAAAGTGTGGCAGGTTCTTGCTTTGATGAAAACCCAAAAAAGATGACTAATTTGCTGGTCAGCTATGCAATCTGCTAACTTTGCAGTAGTAACATTACAGGATAACATTAATCATGAATGATTTCTTCTGATTATTAGGTGTGGGCGTTCAGTCTCTGTGCTGTGAACACTGAGCATAGCACCACAATAATGTCTTATAAAATCAACTGAATTACAAAGTTCACTTTTGTGCAGTTTTATAAATAATTCTTATTATCTGATATAGCTCTATGGTAAAAGCAGGTTTGTATCTCTGCAGCTGCTTAACACAGAGGTAATTTTGTATACAAGTACAAATATTTATATTATGGATCTGTCTCCTCATGTTCTTATTTAAGTGGCTTTTATTTTTGTTTGAGTTTGTATTCGGTGTAAAAAGATTCACCTGCACTGATTTTCTGACGTTTTTGAAATTCAGTTCCCGTTTACTGATGGTTCCGGCAAATACATTTACCTTTTAAAAGCAGTTGTGCATTCTAAAAATCATCAAATATTACTTTATTTACTTACATTTGTGGTCAAATGACCTCTTTAACATGTAACATTTGAGGTTTAGGACTTGGATTTGGAGCCATCATGTTTTGACTTTGGTCTCAAACTGGGACTTAAAGACTTTAGCTAGGTATTAACACCGAGAACTGAGTGGAAAGACTTGAAAGTTACTTTTAATTAACAAAATAATTACTTGGTCCAACCTCTCAGAATAGTCCACAACTTGTCAGCTTTGTTTAATATAATAATACTCCTATAATATTTACATGTCCACAAGGATTTCTCTGTAGTCATGACAGGCTTAATCTGATGGGCCCATGAGATTTTTATTGTGTGTCTGCATGGACATGAGAATGTGCTAACCATGTGTAGTGCTTTCCTAATAGAGAGAGATTTGTCTTACATTGATATAAACTGAGAGGCACAAGGGCTGTGTGAGTATATCCACAGCAACAGTGTGGTAGATAAACATCTTGACAAGTAGCTCAATCTCAAGGTCAGGTTTTGTACCTTTTTTAAACTGATAAATTTGAACTATTTCATTTTAAACAAAATATTCAGATATATTTGTTATTTCTTTAGAATTTATTTTAAATGAGGCAGAGTTTTCATCTCGATTGTTTGTTTGTCTTTTTTTGGACTTTGGCTGATATTCAGTCATGTTCAGTCAATTTTCTAACACTTTCAGAGCAGTGCCTTTTTTGTTTAATCCACATAACTCTGATGTATATTATTCAGGTAGACAAAGATGTGTAAATTTAAAACATGAATCAGTGCCATGACAACACGTAACAGGCAACTTGAAAAACAATTAGTAATAAATTGTATCTGTAGGTCCTTTTTATTAATTAAAAAAGTACTTTATAAATAATAAAAAAAATGCTGTTGTAACTCATACATATTTCTTCAGAGAGTTGTAGATTCCGATAGCTGGACAGGAAGGATCTCCTATTAGGTCAACATTACAGAAGATTTGAAGTAGTCTCAGACTATTTTGTGGTAACTGTGGCTCACTATTCAACATTTGTGTATCTGTTAACACCTAAATCTAAACACCTGTGGCTTTAAGTGCGAGTGCTCTTGTGTATACAAGGTTTCGCCATAAAAATATGTAATAGCCAGTGTGAGGAGCCACATACCTGCCCCCTTGGACCCGAGACAGACAAGGAGGAGATCCGAGCCACAGACAACCAAAGGCCCCCCAGAGCAGGAGAACTACTACCAGGACTACCGCAACCCCCAAGAGAAAAGCAGGGGAGAGTCCCAGGGGAACCAGCAAGCACAGTGCAGAAGCCCCAGGGAGCTGAAGCGACGAGCGACAAGTCCATGGCTGGAGGAGATCCAGCCATTGACCCAGAGATCCAAGACCCTGGGACACATCAGGCAGAGGCCTGACAGAGCCCGGGCGCCTAGGCCCCGGCAAGCAGCCACCGGGGGTGAGCCGGCACATACCAAAGCACCTAGCTTCGGCCACCAAGGACCACAAGTACACCAGCGGGCAGAGACACCAGCCACCTGCAGGGGCGGGGAGGAAATAGGCCCCACATTTGATGCAGCCCGTGACCCAATCTGACACAAAAAAGGCACACAGTCACAATCACTCATTCCCACCCTCATACATATACATAAAAACACTCACACCTACGTAACCAACGTAAAGACACACAACAATGGACTTTGTGCACTCACTCAGACTCTCCGTACATACTCTCTACTCCCAGGTCCAGGTGCCAATAACCCATAGGGGCAACCAGCCCCTGGACCCAGGAGGTGGTCCCTTTCCTTCCGGGGTAGAGACAGGTAAACTGGCCCAGCACCAGCCCAGACTAGTGCCGGCACCACCCGAACCCAAGCAACCCTGGCCCAAACCCCGACCCTCCGCCCTGACCCCAGCCCCCAAAGACCCCCATCCACAGAGGGGACCATGTACAAAAGCGGGATCTACCTGGTCCATACGAGCCCGCCAACCAGAGCCGTCCCAGGATGAAACAGTCCGATCTCAACCCCATGAGCCCCCCACCCCCCTTGAACTCCAATATGAATCTCCCCACAGGGCCAACCAAATGCCATGAATCCCCTGTCCACAGGGGCACACCCCCACAGATGAGCTCCACCCCTGGAAAGCTGACGAAGACACACCCACAGAGCGCAAGCTCCAGACATGGGGAAATCAAAGAAGATGATTCTCACAGTGCAGCTGGCTTTGTCCAGGTGACAGTCGGTTTGTTGAAGCAGGTGTACGATGGCATCTTCAACTCCAACTCCACGGCAATAAACAAGCTGAAGGGGGTCCTCATAGTTTATTGTTTGCTTACTCAGGAGGGCCAACAGGAGTCTCTCTAGGACCTTTGTGATGTGGGATGTCAGGTCAACAGGTCTATAATCATTTAGGATTGATGGGTCAATTTTCTTTGGTACCGGAACAGGACAAGAGGTCTTCCACAACACTGGAACCTTCTTCTGGGCCAGGCTAATGTTGAAGAAGTGCTGCAGAATCCAACAGAGCTGCTCTGCACAGGCCATCTGGACTATTGGGCTAACACGATCTGGACCTGCAGCCTTATTCTGGTTTAGTCTCTCCAGTTGTCTCTTCACATGACTTCTTGACACACATAGGTGGAAGGGGGAGGCAAAGGGAACATCAGCATCTTCTAATTGGTTGAAGGCAAACATGTAGAAGCAGAAGGGTCATTAGCTAAGGGGGAAGATAAAACATTTGAGATGTGACGGTTAGGAATGGGTACCTTTCATATTTGAACTGATACATCACCGACACCCGGTACCTGGGAATCGATAACGGTACGCAATGGTACCAGTTTTCGGTACTTTTGTGTGTGTTTATGTGGAAATGGATATTAGTTTGTTTAATAATAAACTATATTTAACATATTTATTTTTCAATAACAAACTTAAATGAATGTATCAAAACGACATCCAGCTGTTTGTATTGGAACATCTCAGTTGTTTCAAACATTTCTTCAGCATAAAAACCCTAAAATAAAATAAATAAACTGAAACTATCTCTGTAGTTATGCTGCTATAGGCTTAGGCTGCTGGAGGACATAATGACCACTTTCACCCTCTTCGCTACATTCTCACACTACTCTCCAATTTTGCATTATTTGCTGTTATTTCAGTTTTTAACTTTATGTTCTCTCTCTTTTCTCTTCCTAGAAACTACACCAGGCCTGACTCTGTGTCTACCTGTGACACCTTTTTGGAGAGGGGCATTGTCCAAGCTTCTGCTGGCAACAAGTTAATGCTCACCCTCTACCGATGATCCACATGTCTTTCAGTGTTTAACCCTTTCTCTCTCCTAGACATGGCAATTGACTGAGCTTTTACTGTGACTAACTCTATGTGCTCTCTTTCAGACTCTAACCTTGAAAACTGGCTCAGAGTTTATCTGTTCTTTCTTTCTAGGTGAAACGACTAAAGGAGCTACATCCATTAACATTTACTTTTCCTTCCCATAGAAAGGACTCCTGGATCAGTACTTCTTTGTTCTCTTTGTGTCTCTGCTCTGTTCTCTCAAACCCCCAGTCGGTCATGGCAGATGGCCGCTCACACTGAGCCTGGTTCTGCTGGAGGTTTCTTCCTGTTAAAAGGGAGTTTTTCCTCTCCACTGTCGCTACATGCATGCTCAGTATGAGGGATTGCTGCAAAGTCAATGCCAGTGACTGTCCACTGTCTCTACATGTTCATCCGGGAGGAGGGAATGCTGCAAGTCACTGACTGGATGCAATCTGCTGGGTTACCTTAGATAGAAAAACTTTTTATCCAATTTGAATAAATAACTGAATCTGAATGCACTGTTCAATGATTAAGATTAATTGGAATGTATGTACCTGACTTTTGTGAAGTGCCTTGAGACAACATGTGTTGTGAATTGGCGCTATATAAATAAACTGAATTGAAATGAATTGAATTAAAATGACTACGCATTGTTTTTTCTAAATAATGCACAAATTGAAACCCAGTCATGTTGCTGGCTGCAGATGACGAGTCGCTAACGGATGCAGGCGTACTAATGATGCCGAATGCAGAATTTGGAGCCATAGATCTGAGGCTGACGAAAATTGAGCACTCTTTAGCCTTGAGAAAAATCTGGTGCTTAACCAGGTGCCTTCTCAGATTATAGAAGTATTCCTGCCGCTGGCCTTGTACTTCACGACACAAAAATAACGTGTAACGGCTCGGCACTTTTAGCCATAACAAAAGCATCGGGAGAGACGGATGCAACCAATTAAGCTCTTTATTGAGCCAAAAAAAACCAATAATTGATAATCAGTGTGTGTGCAATCAGTATATATGTTTAACCAATGTAGATGCATGCGGATGCGCGCCATGAATGAACTCTGAAATGTTACGCAGTGTTGAAGTTGCAAAAATCTATTAATAAGGCAGGCAAGATTTCGGCCCACAGCGGCTGGCGTGGCTGCAGCATGGAACAGGTGGCAGAAGCAGGGCGGAGCAGAAACTCCCCGCTCTCACACACGGAAGTGCAGCTCTTTTATAAACAGGAGGCACTGGGCCCTAGAGGATCCTGCGGGCTGACATTTTAGGTGTACCTCGTAAAAAAGAAAAGAAACATTACATTAGAGACAATATTCAAAACAAATCCTCCCAATTAAAAGAGAAGGGGACCGTCACAGATGCAATCTGCATCAAAGAAACATGGTAGCTTCTGATTTTGAATCTGTACTCGGTAGTACCGACTGAATTGTGTCGGTACCTATAAAGGTACCAAATTTGGTACCTATCCCTAGTGACAGGAAAGCTGTGGCTCAAAGCAGGGTGGGATGTCTGTTTGGCAGTGAGCAAGGGAGAAGGATGCTGAGCATGTTTCTGAACTGAACCTATTGAAGAATATGTTTAGTTCAGTGGGTCTGTCCAGACACGCATTGGTCCGATCGTCCTTCTTGAATAGCTGTCTTCTTTCCTGATCACACATCTCTGATATTGTTTTGCTGGAGCTTGCTCTCCATCTTTTTCTGGTACTGTCTCTTATCTTATCTCCTGAATAATTTCCTGCCTCCCTCTCTGAAGGCTCTTTTTTTCTTGTTAACCAGGTCCTTCAGGTCACTGGTGATCCAGGGTTTTTTTTTTTAGGGGAAACATCTAACCGTTCTGGTGAGGATGGTGTTATCTACACAGAAGTTTATATAGTCGGTTACACACTCAGTCATGGCATTGATGTCCTCTCCATGTGGCTGGCACAGTGCGTCCCAGTCTGTGGCCTCAAAGGAGCCTTGCAGGGCTTCTTCAGCTTCCTGTGACCATTTTCTCACTGCTGGGACTTGAGCAACGGACGAACCCAATGCAGACTAGCCGGCAGCATGATGGTAAGTGATAAAGATTTAATGACTAAAAAAACAAAAACTCACTCTCAGAAGAGGCAGGAACAAAACAATAAATGGGCTGGCAAGACAGACATGGCATGACCCGAAAAACAAGAAATGAGCAAGATCTGAAAACAAGGCATGAACATGATTTGAAAAATGTTTCCGCGAGGAATAAACAGGACAGGTGTGTGTATATGGAGTGTGAACCAGGTGAAGCAAGGAGACAGATTAACTAGGTGCAGGTGATCCGAATAAACTTAATTGACAGGACAAAACATGGCTTGAGCAGAACGAAAATCCAAGGATGCAAACTAATAACATAACTAGAAAAACGTGAAACTACAGCATAATCAGATCCGAAAACCAAACTTGACAAAACATGAACAAGACGACAAAACTAAAGCATGACCAGAAGCATGATTCAAAATCTAACAAGAATAATAATAATAAAAATAATAATAGTAATAATAAACAGAAGAACGATTAAAAACCTCAACTGTGAAAATCATATAAAGAAAAAACCCGAAACCAAAAACCAAACAACCCCAAATCATAACACTCACAGTTCTCTTTATCAAAGGTTGTCTCTGAACAAGGGGCTTATATTTCGAGCAGAGAAAAACAAGATTGTGATCTGATTTGCCTATAGGGGGTCTTGCGTTGGAGATGTATGAATACTTGACATTCGCATAAAACAAATTCAATGTAGAGCATCTGACAAACTTTTGAAACATAAGTATGAAGCATGGTTAAAATCACCAGATATTGCCACCCAATACTCTGGCTGGGTCTTCTTTAGGGTTTGACTTCATCTAATATATTTGCCAAAGATCTCACATTGCCCATCATAGTCGAAGAAAGCGAAGGTTTGAACTTCATCCGTCTTTCTTTTCTCCTTGCTCCTGCTCTGCATCCACAATGTCTCCTTTTCAGCTCATCTCTGAGTTGGGGCTGTAGTAGAGGTATTATCTGAGCTATTGAGATGTTAATCAGTTGCTCCTGGTTGTAAAGAAAAAAAAAACATCCTGTTGCTACTCTGGGAAGAATACAAAATGAGCAATGTAAGGCCAAAGAAACATATGCTCCGTTTTTTGTTTTAGTTGTATTAAAACCTACTAAAATTTACTGACTTTGAAAGGAATACAATTGTATTAAATATGATTATTTTACCACAACACACAGATACAGGTGCCTTGACACATCCAGCCTATGAGACAGGAGGATATACAATATTGGCTTCACAAGATGATTTGATTTTAGCAAATTTTTGTACTGCTAATCGTTTTTGTATTACACAGAAAGTGAACCTCTTATGCATCATATACTAAAAGGGTCAAGTGAGACAATAAGGTGGCCCTAATGCCAAAGGAGCATTGACAATGCCCCCTTTTTTGTGTGTAAAGTGTAAGTGTGTAACTCTCCTCTTTAAAATAATCTCTGTTCTGTCTAAAATAATCCATTTCAGGTTTGACTGGTTTTTGTCATGGTTTGTGGTATTTTCCGGACTCACATGCAGAATTACCTATAGGCACACACACAATAAGATCCGGGGATTTATTTACAAAGATTCTTAAACAGTGTATTATACACACTGAGGAGAGGCTTCTGATTCTCTGATTCAGGGGCGTCTGGAAAGGGAGAGAAGTAGTTAGCTAAGGAACAGAAAAACAATAGTTGAGGTAATATTAAAATGGAGGAAAAATCAGAAGTTAGCATACTTTTCTGTAGAAGATGTTAGGCATTGAGGGAAAGCTGATGATCCATTTAGTGGGTTTGGAGTGGAGGCGACTTCATGAGGATTTGTGTTGTAGTGAGATCTGAGTGGATCCCCAACAGAGATCTTCTGTTTTAAGAAGGAAGTCACACGAACACAGAAACACAACCACATCCCAGGATCATGACATTTTTAGTACGTTACAGTTTGAACAAGAGTTGATAAAATATCTAGACCTAAGAAAAAAACTGTGAAAACCCCTAAGCAATGACCATCTAACGGTTTGTTGGTAATGGTATTTTCACAGTTTACAAATCGTCTTCTCTTCCGTCAGCATTTCTTTTTTCAAACCTTATGTAACAGGTTTGATAAACCTGGTCATTTTATGGATTCGGATTACTTTGAGTCACTCATTGAATTGATCCAGTTGAATTGAGCCCCTGTGCCAACCCAAAAGGCACAGATGGATCTCAGGGCAACACACACACAAACAACATAGGGCAATTTCGAAATCAATTAACCTGAACTTCATGGTTTGGTTTTTTTGGACTTGGGGAGGAAGTCAGACTACCCAGAGTGAACCCAAACATGGCCAGGATGAACATGCAAACTCCATTCAGAAAGACCCAAATTGGGTTTTGAACCCAGGAACCTCTTGCTGCAAGCAAACAGTGCTACCAACTGTGCCACCATACAGCCACTGGTCCCAATAATAAGTCATGTCATTGTTAATTATCTTCTGCTGCTGCTCCTCATCTGACTCATGGTTTCCTTTTTTTGTGGTACCACCCTTTGAATGAGGGTTGGATTGTTGCTGTCGGCAAGTACCCTCAGTATCTTCAGTGAAATCAATCATCTGAGTCATCCCCGTTTAAGGGGAATCCTCTTACTTAAGTCAACAAACCGCTTCAATCAAATGATCTGATCTCCTGTGGTTTCCAGCTAGTTCGTGTACACACTTTATGCTCCCAACCAACTCAAGGGTGGCCAGAAGGTGCTATGCGATTCCTCTTGGTACTTACAGAAGTTTCATAATAAGTGCTACCACTGGAGTTTAGGGTTTACTCATAATTGAACAAAATCATTAATATAAACAAAGGACAATATGACTATAGTAAAAGAGATCTGAAGACTCCCATAGTTTTGCTGGACTAAATAGCGTTCTACCAGTGTACGTTTTCATGATAAACCTTTGTATCCGTGTACACAACAAAATTTCAGTATTTCTACTTGTGACATTCTCTAGAGTTTCATACTTTACCAGTTTTAAACTGAGAGGTGAAACAGGCACTCCTGATTTAAAACTGATATGTTTTTATTTTCTTAACAGGCATTAAAGGTTGAACATTTGCAGGTCATTTGATTTAAACTGTCAAAGTAGTGCAAAAACTAGAGAGAAACCTTTTTACTAGCGCTGTCATTCCAAGACCAATGTCAGCGTGTTGTTATGATTCAAAGCCGGAAGGACCTCACTGCCCCTCTGAAGCGCCCACCACTCAACCCTGCACTCAGGAACTGAGCACTTGTTTTTCTTCTCTTTCATCTCTTCTCGCATCTCAGGCTCAGCTGACCTCCTTGCTCCTACCACAACTTTCTCAAATATGTCGAGTCTGTCTTTCAACAAAGAGAGCCTGTAACACATGTACACATGGGCAAACTATCCAGATGTACTCTGGGTGAAGGAAGGCAATTTGATAACATTTTTGCCTTTTTTACTTAATACCAACAAAGTGTGTAAAGGTCTGTGCAGTGAGGGTATTTCATAGACATACCTGATGCTAGAGAAGTTTGGTCACATGCATTTTTACATATGCTGGTATGTGTGTAATGTCGTGGCAAGTTAAAGTTCAAGTTCAAGGCTGAAATGGTATAAGAAATAAAAGAAAAACACACTTTTTCCACTTAAAGGTGGAAAGAAATTTTTATGTGAAGTAGCTAAAAATCCTTCATGCACTGATGACATTAAGTCTGATGCAAGCATCTGTGAGAATTTAGGTAAGAACATGGTTGTTGTATAGACAAGCTGTATGTGTGTGACAGAGAGTGTTATGGGTAGGGGTGAGACATGTCTCTTGCAGATGTGAGGAAATGGCCATGTCTCTGAGAACGGTTGTATGGACAGTCTAATTGGCAGAATGGAATTAGTGTGTTAGTCTGGAGTGAATTTAAGCTAATTTAATGAGCTGAGACGAAGCAGAGCTGACAGGCCGAGCAGCTGTGGGAAATCGGGTTTCTGCGCTCCCTCCACACACAAAAGGCAGGAGTTTGACTGTGTTTGCAGCCGCAAGGGTGTACAGTTGGGTGAACTGTTGTTTGCTCCCGTGTGAATCTCCCTCTTGAGTCATCTAGGTTTCCTTGGTGATGAGGGGTGGTATGCTTTGGTGGACCATAATTTCCTGAGAGCCTGTCTGAATGTGACATGTCCTTTTCAGTAGCTGCATTATTTTGGTGCTGATTTACGTGCATTTGCTGCATGTCACCCCCATCCCCTCTACGCTTTCAATTTGGGTTTGCCAACTTTTAAGTGATTAATTTATCCAATACTCGATTCAGTTGTATACTAGAGTTCAACTCAGCACTTGGGTTGGAAATGTAAGGTAAAAAAAATGTCTCTACCTGTAGAGTATTTCCGCCTGGCAAACATTTTGTACTTTCTCATGGTGCCTCTCTTTGAACAGTCTTAACTCCCCACTAGTTGGCCCATCCCTCTTCCCTCCCATGGGCGTTCCTAAATCATGCCAGAATCCAATAATAAGTCAACTCCATTACCCATCCCTTCATGTTCAGCTTGTTGTTTCCACAAGTTTTTTTTTCTTTTTGCTTTCTTCTGCTCCCTCTAACTAAGCCACTTGAGCTTGCAGCAAAGGATTTTAGTAGTAGGGGGGAGAACACGCGCGCAACAGAAAGAAAGAGAAGGAATAGCAGGAAACCATGCGAACAGTGGGGCAGCCCAGTGATTTTGCTCGACAAGCCTAATCACTGACAAACACAAACTGTTTTGTTTTGACTTATCCCTGGAGGGTACCCAAAGAACGCATAGGACAGACCTCGAGGAGGAGAATTTTATTCATCATCCTTTCCTGACAGGCAAAAAAGGTGCCCAAGTTGTGAGTACAGACCAAGAAAGAAGAGTTAACATAAAGTGGAGAACAATACAAATGTGAGTAGAAGCAGACAGAAGAGGTGCGCAGAGGGACAAGAAAGTGAGGAGAAAAGTAAAATACGCAGTAGCAACAAAACAAAGGTTGCTCAAAGAGAAGAGGGAATTTACTGGAGTAGCCTAAGTAGAAGTTGTTGCAGGTCAAGTGGAGAAACAGCGAAACAGCCAGATCAGACAGTGAATTAGATTTTCAGAGTGAGGATGGCCAACTCAGGTCTTCAGTTGTTGGGGTACTTTCTGGCACTGGGCGGCTGGATTGGCATCATCTCCACCACTGCACTGCCCCAGTGGAAGCAGTCGTCCTATGCCGGTGATGCCATCATCACAGCTGTAGGTCTGTACGAGGGGCTTTGGATGAGCTGTGCTTCTCAGAGTACGGGACAGGTGCAGTGCAAGATCTTTGACTCCATGCTCTCGCTGGACAGTGAGTATAATGTTTAAATTTGGTTTGGTAAACCCCAAAGAGATGCACTGAGTTATGGCAGCACATGTACTTATATCTTTGCCTACTCTACATTTAGTAATTTTTTAGTTTTTTTAAATCTAGCTGCAAGGGTTTATAGTGTGCATGTTTTATAATTATGGTGTTTGTTGAAAGCATTAAATCAAGTTGGAAAATTTACAGAGCAACTGGGGGGTAATTTTCATTGGATGACTTAGCAGATATTTACAATTCAGTGAAGCCAAACCCTACCCATATAACCACAAGTGGCATCCCTAAGTTTTTAGATGCTCTTTTTATTAAAATAGTTTTCATTCTTTGATGCCCTAATTTCATGTGGCTTTGAACAGCTGTTCATAAACTGCTGCATCGTTTTCCTGTGAACTCCTTCAGAAATGTTGTTGAGGTACAAATCACAGTAGTTATTGTAGTTGGCCTATTCATTTACTCCCACTCTGAGTGATTGATGTTGCCTTGACTTGCAGAAGTTCCCAAGCCGTAAATCTGACTTAAAAATGTTGCATCATTAATGAAGTTGTGTTCATGTAATGTGTGAAAATTGGGAAAGGGTAAGGAATGTAGGGTTCAGACATAAATTAGCTCCAAATATAAGCTTCTTGTCATCACCGATCTAATATGTAGGACTCTTAATTATAAGACTCAATTATGGATCATATGTGTCGATCTGACTTCTGTCTGCTTAAATCATTCGTTACAGATTCTAATGAGATCATTTGGGAGTGAGAGAGTTGATACTCAGTCAGAAGGTATTTTCACCACAAAAAAGCATCTTCTTTTTGTTGAACTTGACTTTATGGGGCTCATTTGAAAGTGCAAACATTCTGATGTCTTTGTGAATCCATGTATCAAGACATTTTTAGTGGTGATTTGGGCGATAGGACACCCAAACTGATCTCCCTTGGACCATTGCAGCAATAAGAACAGTGTATTGTCCTTGTGCATGAATAGCCGCCATTACGAGAAGAAAGGGGCAGTGTTGCGGCAAACACTAAAGATATTCCCAGAATGTGTTCCGTCTTCCCCACACACATGCATTGTTCCTGTTGTTCGTTTATTTACTCAGTGACCAAAGCCAAACACCAAAATAAACATTTACAAAAAGTAATCTATGTGTTAAAAGTTAAGGATCAAGCATTTACACTCAGCACAGGTTCATACTTTTACTGCCCTGGACAGAAACGCAGAGCTTTAGAGAAGTCACAGCAGACATGATTTAAACCGGTTCGCAGCAGGAGCAGCATGTGACAGTGGGCATTCTTATTCACCAGTCTGTGCTTTGTCTGCTTGAACTGTCAAGCAAAGGCAGTGAAAAAAAATGCTTGTTTTACTGAGCTTCTTGCTGAAGATGATTCAAAAAGTCAAGGTAAAAGACAGCTATTATGATTGGCAGTTAATTGTGATAGGATGTGGAAGATAGTGCTGAAAGGAGAGCTTGTTATATACACCAATTATTAGGCAATGACAATACTTTCTTTATTGAACTCAAATTTGTTTAATAATTTGTTGTTTCTTGGTTATCCCACTTTTTGCAAAATGTTTTCTAATGTTATGTTAGTTATTGCTAATTTTGCTCCATTCTAACAATGAATAGTCACAATAAAGCAAATAAATAAAGCATGCCTGCTTCTAAGCGGACATCACATAACCAAAGGAAGAATGAGGTGATATATGACGCCTTCTCAGTTTTGTTCTATTTTCAAAAGTTATAGGGAAGAAAGAAGAGGAACCTTGCCTGGAGCCTAATGATTTGTTCTGTCTCAGTGCACTTCACCAAAACCAAAATGCCGACTAATAGTCAGAAATTATGTGTGTAACACACTGTATAGTGGTGGCCACAGAGAGCTTATATTTTAAATTCACCAACCAGCAGGTCACATGAACCATCCGTTATTGCAGCATCCCATTCTGCAGTTAATCTAGCTAGCGCTTAAATAAGTCCACTGTTACAGGCCTGTGACTGCCTCCTTTGGCGGCTTGTGCCTTCTCTGTCCACAGAGATGCCGAAAAGGTGCGTCCCAGCTGGAAGTGATTTGTAAGACAGGCTAGAGAGGTATTAGTGTGTTGTGTTATTTCATTTGATGGCTTCCTATTGACCGCATAGGATAATGCAGAAACTGCCCTTTACAAAGAAAAAGTGCTAATCAAAAGGAAAAATGGTTCAGTACAGTTTAGTCATGGCTCAATAAAATAAGAGTGATAAGTCTGAGAGGAGATTCAGTTGTAAAACAGCTAGAGGTGTGTAATTATACAGTAGTATTAGTGTTAATTTTGCCTATGGAATTGGATATTATGTTCCAAATAGTCATAAGTGACTTCACAATGAAATCTCACACTGCCTGCAGACACACACACTCACATATGCTCACACATACCAGCAGGCACACTGAAAGTGTGCGGCTGGCAGTACCAGTCTTAGCTTTAGACAGAGAAGGCTTACCATGAGCCTGCTGCCACCCCCTCACCCCCTTCGTTCCTTCTCTTCAACCCAAAGGCCCTGTCACAGACTGTAACTGGGCAGCGTGGAGGCATATAGCATTAAAGTCGGCATAAAGCACAGATGAACCCACAGAGTAGATGAAAATAAAAATCTAACTTCTCTCTGTTTAAGATCTTCAAACAGTCCAACAAAAGAAGCTGTGGAGCAATAAATGAGACATCAAAGTCAGCTCATCATCTTGCTGTCATTGTAAATCCTCCTAGTTCAGCCACTGAAATGCTGCATGAATGGGTCTGTGTGTTTTTCTGTCAAATGATAAATTGTGTGTCAGACTGCTGCTCAACAATTTTCTTTACTTCTTGATGTGAATAACTTTATCTTTTTTGATTGATATTTTTTCAGTTGAATTCTTAAGTCGAGACTAACGTTTAGAGTTTAGAAGGCAGGAAACTGCATTTTCAAGAAAACATCCCTTATGCTATCTATTTAGACAGTGATTATAGCACTAAAGTTAGTTTCTAGTTTGTTTGATCATGTTTCTTCATGTGTATGAATTTTGATTCTCTTTGTCTTGTGACATTGTGTTCAAAGACATTTAGACTTACTTTTCATTTCAGTGGCCATGGTTGCCACACAATGTCTGTAAACAGCATCAATGGTGGCAGTAGTGCCTGAATGAAAACAATCTAGCTTTGTTAGAAAACCACACTAATTTCTCTATGTGAATCATGCAAAACAGGACCTCCTACAGCTGCTCGGTGCCAGAGAAAGAGTGTCATCTGTGTCTGTTCCACCTACGGCCACTGCATGTATACAGACATTGTGCATTCTGAACATACGTTTGTGTGGGTGTGTGTGTGTGGGTGTGCACGTGTGTGTCTGTTCTAGCATTTGTTACAGGGTAAGGCCCATTTTTCCAACATATACTACGTTGTGAGGACCTACTGCTCCTTATGGGGCCCAAGGCCTGGGCCCCAACTGGGTTATGGGCTAGGTTTAGGACTAAAGTGTGAATTGAGTTTAGGCTAGGTATTTACTGGCAAAAGTTAGGATTAGAGTTAGGATCAGAGTTAGGGTCAGGGTTAGGCCATAGAAATAAATGGAAAATAAATGGGAATCAATGCAAAGTCCTTGTTGAGATAGAAAACATAATATATGTGTGTGTATCATTCTGTGTAATTTTGTTCCTCCCACTAAGTTATGTATGTGTTGAGGCCAGTGTGGACAATGTATTAAAATTTTGAAAAAGCAAAGCCACACTGGAATGATGATTTGAAGGACCATTCAGAGTCCCACCATTTGGCTCGAAAGTCCCCCTCTGGGAAATAAAAAGCTGGAAATAACTATGCTGTGAAAAGTGGGACAGTGGTGGAATAATGAGCCATCATAAATGCATGTGGTCTCCCATCAATCTTTCGCGGCATCTGTATTGTAATTCCCTTGTAATTATCACTCTGGACAGTAAGTCCAGAGTTTTTCTGGGTGTTTCTCCAAAAAGTGAAAGGTTATTTGTTTTCAAAACTATCCACCAATTAATTTCTATATCGTTTGCTTCTTTTTAAGCTATTTTAACACACCACCCTTGCTCTGTCCTACATTTCCTGCTTATGTATTTTCTCTCCTTTTTTTAGTCCACATCCAGACATGCCGGGCTCTCATGGTGGTGTCGGTGCTGCTTGGCTTTATTGGCATCATCGTCAGCGTTGTAGGGATGAAGTGCACCAAGGTGGGAGATAACAACCCATCCACCAAGACCCGCATTGCTGTTACTGGAGGGGCTCTCTTCCTTCTCGCAGGTGTGGCTTAATACTTTGTTTACATAAACTCCAAAAAGGAATATATGCTGTAAGTTCTGTCATGTGCGTGTTTAGCAAGAGGTCTCACATTTTCTAGGCTGAAACCAGGATTCTACTAGACAGTTAAGGCCCCAGCTGTAAACAGGAAGTGGTCATTTTCGCTGCTGACCTCAGACATAAATTAAACTCTTCCCTGAGGAGAGGATGACACAGCTCCACTGCCTTCCATTTGTGTTTTGTTGTAGTACCACCTAAATAAAGCCGGGAGACAAATCTCTTGTTTTTTCCTTCATAGGTCTCTGCACACTTGTGTCTGTGTCCTGGTATGCCACCCAAGTGTCCTACCAATTCTTTAACCCAAATACACCGCTCAATGCCAGGTATGTCCTTGATCGTGTTACATCTCTTTCTCTTTTAGAGTTACTTTTAATTCTGTAACAAAATCTTTACATCCAAAATCTGAGACCTCACTGTCTGCTGGGAAACGATATCCATTTTAAACTTTTCTCATTCTTTAGCCTCCCTTTGGTATGAATATTAAATCAAACAAATAACATAAACAACCAGCCACAGAGGTACAGCCTCTAACCATTGTTTAAAACAAACATCTAACGCCATCACTGCCATTATCAGCGATAAATGCCTAAATAAAGCCTATTCACTGTGGGTAGCATCAGTATGTATTAGAAATCATATCATCTTAATAAATCCTATAATTTGTCATTAAATGTATTAAAAAGTCTATGAGTCTGAAAGGTAAATTCTCTTCATCAGGTAGGAAAGAGGGATGTAAAGCATTGAAAAAGTAATCACGACCCCCCGTTGCTTTTTACCTACTATTTCACATTCCAATCTGTAATTCAAATGTTTTTTAAAACTTTTTTATGTGATGGATCTGCACAAAATAGTCTACGTTGGTGAAGTGAAATGAGAAAAATATATACAAAAAAGAATTAAAAAAGGAAAAAAAAATTAAAATTGGTATGTGCATATGAGTGGCAGATGCTGGTCTTTCAAGGAGGGGAAGCTCAATTTCAAGATCGCTGTTTCGCTCATTTCGCTGTCAATCAAAAGGGGATTCAACCTCAGACAGATCATCCAATCATCATGCAGAAGCTGAGCGTCCGGGCCAGCCGAGGCCAGCCCACTACCCCATAGACCCCCAGACACGCTGAGCGTCCGATGGGTGGGACAAAGCCCAGCATTTATCCAATGACTCGTCTCATTTCGCTGCAGCCGAGGCTGCCCCATAGACCCCAGAGACGCTGAGCATCCGATGGGCGGGACAAAGCCCAGCATTTTTGCTCCGCTATTGAACTCACTGTTTAAAGCACTGTGAAGCTGGGGGAATGAGTGAGAGGAAAGCCGTGTCGTTACCAGTGATAAGAAACTGATTCTGAACAAAAGTTGAGCGCGTTTTAGAGCATATTTAGTCAATGACATGTACACCACACAACGGTATATATTTGATCACTTATTTTTTGACATTTTAGGGGAAGCTGAGCTTCCCTTGCAGTCTTAGAGCAATCACCACTGGTGCACATATATATATCCACCCCCATTGCTATGAAGCCCCTTAAAAGGTTGTGGTGCAACTAATTATCTTCAAAGGTCACATAATTATTGAAATGAACTCCACCTGTGTTCAGTAGAAACACACCTTTTCTGAAAGACCCCAGAGGCTGCAACACCACTAAGCAGGATGCATCACACCATGAAGACCAAGGAGCTCCCTATATACAAGTCAGGAACAAAGGTGTTGAGAAGTACAAGTCAGAATCAGAATCAGAATCAGCTTTATTGCCAAGTTTGTACATACAAACAAGGAATTTGACTCCGGTACACTTTGCTCTTTGGTTTTTATTTTTGCACTACAGAATATACATATTTACAATGTACAATATACACATATATAAATAAAAAGGTGCATTTGCAACATCTGTATGCTGTTGTTTTGTATTTTATTGAATGTTCAACAGAGAAACAGCCTGGAGGAAGAAACTGTCTCTGTGGCTGGTTTTAGTGAACAGCGCTCTGTAGCATCGGCCTGAAGGCAGAACTCTAAACAGTTTATGTGCAGGGTGTGTTGGGTCTGCAGAGATTTTAGCAGCTCTTTTCCTGACCCTAGACCTGTATAAGTCTTGGATGGAGGGAAGGTCAGCCCTGATGATTCTCTCTGCAGTCCTGATTGTTCGTTGCAGTCTGGAGCTGTCCTGTTTTGTGGATGAACCGAACCACACGGAGATGGATGAAGACAGGACAGACTGAATGATGGCAGTGTAGAAGATGACCAGCAGCTCCTGTGGAAGGTTGTACTTCTTGAGTTGCCTCAGGAAGTACAGTCTCTGCTGGGCCTTCTTCCGAACAGTGACTAAGTGTGAAGACCATCTCAGGTCCTCAGAGATGGTGGTTCCTAAGAACCTGAAGTGATCCACAGCCGACACGGTGTTGTTGAGGATGGTAAGGGGGGTGTATGGAGGTGGTGTTTTCCGAAAGTCCACTACCATCTCCACAGTCTTGAGTGGGTTTAGTTCCAGGCAGTTCTGACTACACCAGTGTACAAGCCGATCCACCTCCTGTCTGTATGCAGACTCATCACCGTCCTGGATCAGTCCAATGACAGTGGTGTCATCTGCAAACTTAAGGAGTTTCATGGACGAGTCCGCTGAGGTGCAGTCATCTGTGTACAGGGAGAAGAGGAGTGGGGATAGAACACATCCCTGGGGGGCACCAGTACTTATTGATCTGGTTCGGGAGAAGATGCTCCCCAGTCTCACCTGCTGCTGTCGGTCCGTCAGGAAGCTGTTGATCCACTGACAGGTGGAGGCTGGGACGTTGAGCTGGGTGAGCTTCTGGTGGAGGATGTCTGGTATGATGGTGTTGAAGGCCGAGCTGAAGTCTACAAACAGGATCCTGGCGTAGGTCCCTGGGTGGTCGAGGTGTTGCAGGATGAAGTGCAGACCTAAGTTAACAGCATCATCTGGCGACCTATTTGCTCGGTACGCAAACTGCAGGGCGTCCAGTAGAGGGCCTGTGATGTCTTTCAGGTGCTTCAACACCAGCCGTTCAAAGGATTTCATGACCACAGACGTCAGGGCTACAGGCCTGTAGTCATTTAATCCTAGGATGGTGGGTTTCTTGGGCACTGGGATGATGGTGGATCGTTTGAAGCAGGAGGGGACCTCACACTTCTCCAGTGACTTGTTGAAGATCCGGGTGAAGATTGGAGCGAGTTGATTTGCACAGGCTTTCAGGCATGATGGGGAGACGTTATCAGGTCCTCAGGGTCAGGGTGGGGTTATAAAAAAATATCAAAATCTTTGATGTTTCTTTGGAACAGCATCAAATCCATCATTATCAAATGGAAAGCACATTGTACCACAAAAAACCTGGCAAGTGAAGGCCGCCCACCAAACCTCATACACTGGATATGGAGGGCATTAATCAGAGAAGCAGCACAGAGACCAAAGGTAACCCTGAAGGAGTTGCTGAGTTCCACAGTAGAGACTGGAGTATCTGTCCATAGGACCAAAATAAGCTGTACACTCCACAGAGCTGGGCTTTATGGAAGAGTGGCCAGAAAAAATAAATTACTTAGTGTTAAAAATGAACAAATTTTGAGTTTGCCAAAAGACATGTGGGCGACTCCCCAATTTTACGGTGGAAGGTGCTCTGGTCAGATGACGCTAAAATATAACTTTTTGGCCAACAAGGAAAATGCTATGTCTGGCTTAAACCCAACAGATCCCATCACCCCCAAGAACCTGTTTTTCAGCGGCAGGGACTGGGAAACTGGTCCGAGTCAAGGGAAAGACAGAAGGTGCTAAATACAGGGATATTCTTGACCAGAATCTGTAAGTCTGCCTTTGATTTGAAACTGGGACGAAGATTCACCTTCCAGCAGGACAATGACCTGAAGCATACTGCTAAAGCAACACTCAACTGGTTTAATGGAAAAAATATATAAATGTGTTAGAATAGCCTAGTCAAAGTCCAAACTTCAACCCAACTGAGAATCTGTGGTTAGACTTGAAGGCTGCTGTGCACCATCCAACATGAAGGAGCTAGGACAGTTTTGCAAGCTAATTGAGACTTATCCAATACAACTTACAGGTGTAATTGCCGCAAAAGGTGGCTTTACAAAGTACTGATTTTATGGGGCTGAACAGTTATGCATGCAAGGTTTTCTAATATTTAGTCCTTTTTGTTGCTTGATTCACAATTAAAAAACATTTTCAAACTGAGGCATGTTCTGTAAATGAAATGGTGCAAACTCTCTAAAAGAATCCATTTTCAATCAAGGTTGTGAGGCAACAAAACATGAAAAATGTAAAAGGGGTGAATACGTTTGCAAGGCACTGTATTATGAAAATTTATTTATTATCAGAATCACAACATTAAAGTGCCTGTAACACACTTTAACCTACAAATTCAGAAATCAAAGATGACATATTAACATTGAAGAAATTGGGCAGTAATTGAGATTAGAAAATGATTTAGCTTTAGAAATGATGTCAGAGGTTGGGGTAACTTATGGACGAAGGAGAGTGTTGAAAGCAGATGTTATAGCCACGCTGTTCAGTTCTTCTAATGTAAAAAGATCACCAAAGAAAAGATTGTTGCTGCTATTGCTATACGAATCAAAACTCAGCAGGTAAGAAACTTCCTAATCAGAAATTATGATTAATAATCATAGCAATCTGACAGTATTAATATTAAAATAAGATAAATAACACACCCATACAAAGTGTTAAAAAAATGTTTCTCTGAAGTCTCTAATATAAAGTAAAAAAATTACACAACATATAGTGTCTTCAAATCTTGAATCCTCCCTTGTGTCTGCTGCTGCTGCTCCATACTGCTCAGCTTCGCCTCCGGTTGTTTCAGTCAGTGCCGTATTTAGTGTAACTCTGTATTTACACTGCATTCGCTCTGCTGCACTCCGGTGCGCTCCAGTCTGGCCACAGACTTCTCCGCCCTTCTGATTTACATCTGCTCCACTCAGGTCTGCTGTGAAACCCGGAGGTGCTCCAAGAACCATACGCAAATCGTGCAATATAAGCCAGTGACAAATGCAGTAGCAAGTCCAAAACAACTCATTCTGTGGAAGTTAAGCCAGTTTAAACTGCTTCACTTTCTGTTTTATGCATCCACATATTTTCCTATGTTTTGTTCTACAATGGGTGAGTACACTGAGTGTAGCGAAGCTGTACTTGTTGCTTAGTTTGGTGCATGTAATGTTTAATTGTTTGATTTAGAATACTTTTGTTAATGTGTATAGCCCAGTAACTGAACTAATTGATCTAATGTAAACAATTGCTAATCTATACACGTGTCTATACAAAGATATGTGTGTATTTACTGATATAGCAAGATCTACTCCGTCTTTGGTGAATTATTTAGAAAATCCGGATGTTTCTGTTGGTGCGGAATGATTCATGTAGATTGACTCCTGCCCTGCCCAGCGCTGCCCTGTGATGCCATACGCCACCCTGCGGAGGAAATGTAAATACTCTCATTGACTATAATTTGTGCGTATTTACTCGTCCTTCAATGCTCTAGTTTTACTGCTGTGTGGCGCTGTCGGCTCTGCTAGCAGCTCCAACATTTAAGGGGCTGTACCCAAAACTTGTACTCTGCCATCTGATGACAACTGAATCTCTTTTCCTGACTCTGCATCTTCTCTTGTTGTCAGCCATTGCAGCAGCAATCCGTTTACGTGCCGGGTTTCCTCTTTCATGTCATAAAAGAGTGCACCAAAACTGCAAAGGAGTAGTCTGGAAAAACCTTTTTAGCTCAATGACCATATATCTCAAAAGCTATTAATTTAAGCAGCATTAATTTAAATTTTTAAATATTTTATCAATGTTTGTAATTTAATGTAATTTAATTTATTATAAAAATTAAATGTCACAGGCACTTTAACATTTCAGTTGGAAATTCAATGTTTATATTGCATTACTAAAGAATCAATTGATAACCTATTTGTAATCATGTTATCAGTTATTAACTAATTAACAAATGAGACATAAACAGCCTAACTACTTTAACAGGATTCTCACAGGCCTGGAGAAGCAGGAAGAAAGGATGTATCTTAGGAGTAGTGGATTTGATTAGAAGAGGAGAGAGAGGAAAAACAAAGTATGTGCAAATCCAAAAACAAAAGACTTTGAAAATGTCTTGTGGGGCTACATAATGTAGTGAACACCTACAGGAGTTGGACAATGAAACTGAAACACCTGGTTTTAGACCACAATCATTTATTAGTATGGTGTAGGGCCTCCTTTTGCGGCCAATACAGCGTCAATTCGTCTTGGGAATGACATATACAAGTCCTGCACAGTGGTCAGAGGGATTTTAAGCCATTCTTCTTGCAGGATAGTGGCCAGGTCACTACGTGATACTGGTGGAGCAAAACGTTTCCTGACTCGCTCCTCCAAAACACCCCAAAGTGGCTCAATAATATTTAGATCTGGTGACTGTGCAGGCCATGGGAGATGTTCAACTTCACTTTCATGTTCATCAAACCAATCTTTCACCAGTCTTGCTGTGTGTATTGGTGCATTGTCATCCTGATACATGGCACCGCATTCAGGATACAATGTTTGAACTATTGGATGAACATGGTCCTCAAGAATGGTTTGGTAGTCCTTGGCAGTGACGCGTCCAAGTATTCGGCCAAGGGAATGCCATGATATGGCAGCGCAAACCATCACTGATCCACCCCCATGCTTCACTCTGGGCATGCAACAGTCTGGGTGGTACGCTTCTTTAGGGCTTCTCCACACCGTAACTCTCCCGGATGTGGGGAAAACAGTAAAGGTGGACTCATCAGAGAACAATACATGTTTCACATTGTCCACAGCCCAAGATTTGTGCTCCTTGCACCATTGAAATTGACGTTTGGCATTGGCATGAGTGACCAAAGGTTTGGCTATAGCAGCCAGGCCGTGTATATTGACCCTGTGGAGCTCCTGACGGACAGTTCTGGTGGAAACAGGAGAGTTGAGGTGCACATTTAATTCTGCCGTGATTTGGGCAGCCGTGGTTTTATGTTTTTTGGATACAATCCGGGTTAGCACCCGAACATCCCTTTCAGACAGCTTCCTCTTGCGTCCACAGTTCATCCTGTTGGATGTGGTTCGTCCTTCTTGGTGGTATGCTGACATTACCCTGGATACCGTGGCTCTTGATACATCACAAAGACTTGCTGTCTTGGTCACAGATGCGCCAGCAAGACGTGCACCAACAATTTGTCCTTTTTTGAACTCTGATATGTCACCCATAATGTTGTGTGCATTTCAATATTTTGAGCAAAACTGTGCTCTTACCCTGCTATTTGAACCTTCACACTCTGCTCTTACTGGTGCAATGTGCAATCAATGAAGACTGGCTACCAGGCTGGTCCAATTTAGCCATGAAACCTCCCACACTAAAATGACAGGTGTTTCAGTTTCATTGTCCAACCCCTGTAAGTATCAACAGAAACCCCAGTAACTCCAAAATTACATGTTGCTTTCTTTGTGTTTGTTCTGATTAGGATGGCGGAAGGGAATTGCTGATCAGCTTTTAGTCTTGACCAATCGATGAGACTGACTTTTTTCTTTGTACTTTTTTTTCTTCTCTATCAGCACAATACTGCTCCCTGAAACAAGCCATTGCAACTGCATGACGTTGTTTGGCCCTGTCTAAAAATCTCTGTGTGAAAGCAAATCAGGCCAGCTAAAGGTGTGAATTTTCTCACAATAACACTGGACCGGACCAGCACTGTGAATGCACCCTAACATTCAGGCTTTCTTTAGCTGATAGAGTTTAAACTTTATCAAATGCTCCTGATTTACTTATACTATTTAGATTCCAAATACCTGTGTGGAGTCTGAAGGAACATTTAGAAGAAGTCATGATAGGGGTCCCAACAGAGGAAGGCATGGACCTTCCGGAAAACAGCCTTATCATATGACAGGGAAGGAGTTGCTGTATTTGAGTCAGATGCTCGTTACTCTTATGGAACCAGCTTGGGCTTCTTACTCCAAGTTTGCTCAGCTCTCTTGGCCAGAAAGGATTATCAATCATGGCTTGTACAGTTGGTGTCTGCCCCGGAAGCTTACTTTAAAGCTTGAAAGCTGTTGCATGTCTGGCAGTTCCTTTCTTGGAATTCAGAACTAAATTGTGAGCAATCAAAAAAAGCCATCTTCCTGAAAAATTAAAAAATGTTTTCGGTGGATAAAATCAATGCAACCGTGGTTATTTCATTGGACAAAGCTTTTTGCTTTGGTGTGTAGATGGTCAGTCAAATGTATGTTTTTTCTTTCTCCACCATCTTTTTCCCAGTCTGTATGATATGTGTAATTCCTAGCCCTAATTATACATAAAAATATTGGGTGGATGGAATCCCAGTTCAGTACGTACCAGTTCAGTACGTACCTCGGTTAAGACAGCAATTGGCTAACGCTGGCTTCATGGGACAGGCTTCCTTCTGATGAAATATATTGCAACATGAGATCGAATTACATTCCTAAAGTTGAGTACAACACTTATACTATAAATGCTTTTCTGTCTTCTTTCACTCTATTTTCTGCTCAGGTATGAGTTTGGCTCAGCTTTGTTTGTGGGATGGGCTGCAGCCAGTCTGACCATTCTGGGTGGCTCCTTGCTGTGCTGCTCCTGCTCCAAAGACGATATACGAGGCCAGCAGTATTATCGTCAATCACAGCCTTCCACAGCCAGGGAGTACGTGTAAACCCCACCCCAACCTCCATCAGTTCCCCAAACAGAGAGCAGAGGACACACTTGGCACCACCTATCTTTTTTTCTTTCTCTCAGATAATGAAAGATAAAACCCAAAGAGTATCTTTTGTGCAACCACACAGCACTTATAAATTAGCCTTCAACTGAACTTATCAGAGAAAATCACATGATTTACCAGCATCACGTATTTTCAAGACAAAGAATTGCAAACTGAAAGTATTAGTGAGGGCTACATATTTCTGCCCAATTATGCAGCTCAGTGTTACATAGTGATAAGCTAAGGCAGTGAGTGGAAAACTCTCATCTGCTTCAAACTTATACAGTGTTTGCAGAGAATTTAAAGAAACATGTATGGAACTACTGTATCAGTGGTAAACCCAATGACTTAATCAAAAGATGGGTAGATTTTCTGTATTGGTTCTTAAAGTTCATTCTTAGTCTCTATCTTGCTTTCAAAAACCAAGATCCAGAAAGCTTTTGTTTAGGCATGTGAAGTTATAAACTGAACACCCAAGAATGTACACAGAATAGCTTCATGGTGAGAAAAAGGCTACAAAAAATGTGTATGACTGCTCCTGTCTTACACATTTTATTTAAGTCTTGGAATTTGGGTTTGGATATAAAAGTTCCAGCACAGTAAAACTCATGCATGTCCTGTGCTTCCTGGTTGGAGCTTTGTTGGTGTTCTTAATCCTTAATAATGTGTCTATTTCCACTTGTTGCAGTGAGGTTGTGTGATATCCAAGAGACTGTAAATACCACAAAACATTTTCAGTTCATATTTTTGCATTAGTAAGTAAATGATTTAAGAATGTACTTGAGTTTCCAAAATGCCCCAGTGCACTCGCATTCCATTTTCATTGTTATTCTCCAGAGATGCCACTGTAAACAGCCTGAGTTTCTTTCCAACAGATGGGAGCCTTTCTCATTTTGAAAAACCACCTTGGTATCACCTGACTCAAATCATGAGACAAAATCTGACCTGCAACATTGGAAGTGAATTGTTACATTAAGCTATTGCTTTGTCTCTAATGAGCGTAAGGGTTGCTGATTACCATTGTGTTCTGCATGAAGAGAGAGGGCAAGTTCTAATTACCTCATCCCATCTATTGACACTGAAAGTCCTGCTTTAAACATTGCCTCTAAGGTATTTTACAGATACAATTAATAAGCAATAAGCTACCTTGTAAAGCACTTACACTGTATAATCTGAAAATGACCATAACCTATTATTAAGTTTATAAAAATACCTGTACAATTGAATCATACCAAAACAAACTAACAATTACTTAAAACAACCGATTTAAAAAATACTACCTTTATACTGACAAAACAGAATCATTTCCTGCAGCTAAATCCAGATTAGAGCATTTTACAGCTCTTGAATTTCCTCCTGGTGCTTTCACATCCCTTTGCCCTTATTTGTGTATGTAAAAGGGGTGGTCCATTACTGTTCCAGATAATAAAGCTATTAACTTTTCCCATAATAGGCCACAGTTGGCCCAGTCCTATTTCCTCCATCCTCTCTTCCTCAAAGACACTTGTTTCTGGAGTGCCTTATTATTCTCTGACTGGGGAAGTTGTAGGGCTGTAGGAAATTCCTTTTCTTCTTTAAATAAGAAAGGATCTCGAGCATGGTAAAAGCAGGACTTCCAATAGTTCTTACACAACCACAATTATGAAAGGGTACCTGTCAAACAATACAAGTACAAAATAATAAAAGATTCAGGGTTTGAACAAAATCCTCTACTTTTTTAGCTGAAAGGTTAATACTACTTCAGTTTAAGGTTTCTCAATCTCCACCAAGTCAGTTTGGAGTTTTCACTTTAAAGCTAATGAGTTATCAACTTGAGAGCTTACTCATAGCTTTCCATAGAACTCTTCTTCACAAAGTTAACCACCTTAAAGGGCACTTTTAGGAAGTTTCTTTTTACCTTTGGATAGACATGAAATAAATTATCGTAGCTGTGGTGTCTGGAACAAAGTAAAGCGTTTATTTAGTCCACGTAATTGATTTTATTTTCATTAACCACTCTGTGGAGAGTGAGTTAATGAGTTTTCTTTGAAATTTCCTTTTATCCTTTACATATTTAGCTACCTGCCATGTAGCAAAACGTCCCATCTCCTCTTTATTCACCTTTATGCCTTTGTACTAACATTTGCCTGTAATTTGACTTTGTAACAGGGAATCTTATAAGTGTTGATGTGTTCCTTACTTCCCCTCCTGTCTTACCCTGTTCTTCTGTGATTGTCTTCTTCTCTCCTCTAATTCAGGGCAGAGTTGTTGAGTGAAACTAGCTTCCCTGACTGATCAGCCCCGCCTTTTTATCGAGGACTATCTGACTGTCCAACCACTGAATTCCCCTTTTTTGTTCCTGTTACATTATTGGTCCAAATTTCGACCTCTTGATCATGATTCCCATTTTTCTCACTTTGTCAGTTTTAAACGAATTGAAACATGGCATTGTGCTGATTTGTGATGTCAGCTATATCCAATGATCTCTGGGTATTATACATGTGTCTTTCTGGTTTATTTTTTTTTTTTTACTGTGACTGTATTTTCACTGAAACATGTCTTTTTTCCCCTCTGAATTGCAGACCAAATGTTAAAAGTACCCCACCAGAGAAAAAGGAACAGTACTTGTAGTTTGGGAGAGTCTTCTGGCCTTGCCATGGCTTAGATTGTGTCAACAGGCAAAACCCTCCCAATGAGGAATTCAAACCAGTCAAGAACAAATTCCTGAACTGAACAATTTGCAGCAGAATAATTTTGGGGCTATAGAAAATGCTTGGGGTGGTTCACAAATTTGAAGTGTTAGGGGGTAGAGAGATCAGAACCTTGTCTTTGTTGTTGACTTTGGGAGACACACAGTCATTCAGGGTATGTTTTGTATAACATGTTAACATGATTGGGTGTATATATCACCTATTCCATACAGTTTTTTTTATTTACTACTTATGTAACATTTTACTACAATACATTATAACAAGTTTGTGCAAATGTAATTTGTTATGTATTTGATGACATAAACCCCTCCACTATCCCTTCCTGTCTCAGGTCTGGATGTCCTTTGCCGGTATTTCCGAATGCCTTTTTTTTGTTGAATTTCCAGAAATGAATATGTAACTACTCTGCAGTATCACTTATGAACAAAAT
Organism: Crenichthys baileyi; assembly: GCA_036173005.1. Lineage (NCBI taxonomy): Eukaryota > Metazoa > Chordata > Actinopteri > Cyprinodontiformes > Goodeidae > Crenichthys > Crenichthys baileyi. The sequence goes on along the minus strand of JAHHUM010001882.1, from coordinate 70,445 downwards.
AATATTAGCAAAAATGTACTGTCTTATGTCATTGTCTTTAAGAATAATTGTACTTGTTGCCAAACTGTCTGGATCAAGACCAATTTCTTTTACTGTTTGTCTTTAAGTTTTCATTTTCAACAGTTGTTGCTAACCATGTCAGAAAATAGATGAATGGATGAATACATGACAGTATCATTGGAGTGTTTTGGCCCTTAAATGTCGAGATGCGTTGATCAAGCTTTTCCTAGTTGATACCAATTTTTTTATTTTTTATTAATTGGTATTTTTGGGGTCTAACATGCCAATTCTGATTTTAACCTACTGCAGTTCTTTATTCTAAGGACTTAAGCACAAAAAAGAGAAATAATTTGTTGATAAATGTAGTAATTATGTATCCAACTGAAATTTGATGGATTTTAATAAGGAATGTCCTAATAAGGGTCTCTTGAGATGTCATGGCACAAGATCTTGTAATGTTAAAATGCTGTGATCTTTCTTGTGAAGGGGAAGTCTCATAAAGTGCAATAAGTTTCTGTTCTCACTTCACTTCACCTGGTGAAGTAAGTCTAAGTGATTATGTGAAGGTAAGTGCTTTAAGCTCGAGACCTTTTCCTATCTATATTTAAGTCTTATTTTGAAGTAAAGTTTGAAGCAGTTCCTGGTTTGCCCTTTAAGTTGACAGGACAACACTCAGTTTCAAAAACTTTGAAGAAGCCTCTGCCTCTTTCCAGTTGTTTGTGTAGCATGATTTTAGGCAGTTGATAAAAAAGAAATTGTGACAGATGGACACACAAATAGCTGTGGCCACAACTCGTTAGCTGTTAGCTACTGCCAACAATACTGAATCCTGTTGGTACTCCACTAAAATGACTATTTGACCGTTATTAAAAGGTTAGGACTGTTTTAATAAAGCCCGAACTAGTTCATTCTATACTCAACTGAGCTTATTTAAAATACAGTTTGAAATTTTTACTATTTGTGAAACAAAAAATGGAACATTTTCAGATTTTGTGGTATTAGAACAATCTTAGATTTAGGCAAGTTTGAAAACCCAATAATATGAACAGATCAAAACTAGAATGGAATATTCTAACTGAATGAAGATTATTTAAAACACATTTTGATCTATATAACTTTTACTCTCTTTCTTAGATTCTTAGTTCTCCCAAAAAGTTCAAAAATCTTGCCTTAAGAGTTGGATGCATTATCACACCCCTATTTCCTAACCTTTATCTCATATTTAATAAACTCTTTAATAAACTGTGACACACTTACTGAAACTCTTTCAGTATTTGACCTTCTGATACCTAATCATAGCTGGAAAATCAAAGGAAAATTGGCAGATTTCAATCTCTGGTCAACTGATCAGTGCACTTCTACCTACAGGATGTTCTGCTCTACTGGCTATTCTCTGTACTAAGGAATACAGGTTTGCGCAAATGTTCGTCTGATGCCTACATTTATTTACCACAGCATTCCTTTGTGTAATGTTCACTTCCTTTATGTTGTGTATTATCTTATTTACAGTATACTCATATCCGTCTCCTAGAATGAAGTAAACAGAGACATAAAATGATTATGAGCTATGACTCAGTGGTTTTTGACTTGTTTCCTAACCTTTCTGCTCTTTTGCACCCTGTCGTTCATTAATTACAGACGTGGAATTCCACTTCTGCTTGAACAAACTGCAGCACATTCTCAGCATGGTGTTCTGCAAGGTTCACTTGCTCACTACTGTTACAACTGACAACAAGGCTTCATTTCTCTTGTGTGAACAAAGAAAACATTAAATGACCACTGCCACAGATAATATTTATGAACAAAAGAAATAAATTCTGCTGCAGCAGTTTAACCTGTGTTTACTTCGAACTCAAAAAAAACCAGGCTCAGATTTTTTTCCCACTAAATAATTCTCCATCCACATGCCTAATGGGCATTGAGCTAGTTAAGTGGTCCTTGAGGTCATTGTATCAGTAAAGGTTTCTTCTCTTAATGGTAATGTGTAGAACCTCATGGAGGTTGACATTTCTGGAACAATGTTTAGCGCAGAGTTTAGATGAAGGCCTTGCAGAGTTGTTCAACACATATTCTCAGACATACATGCCAACAAATACCTAAATTACATTTATGGACAAAAACCATTAAAAACTATGAGGAAATTTCCAATTTAAATGTACGTTTGGCATGGAGAGATGAAGGGGTGTGTATGTAAATATTTTTAGGAGCTGACACTTTGAAAACGGGCACCAAACCATTGTTCCACACTGAGTTATGCACAGTGTTCGAAGCAGAATTTATTAAAATACTTGATGAAACACAAAGTATCAGCTGGAAGCACAGTTTAAACTGGTCCATACTACCTAAATTACATGACGGGTGAAATCAATATATACAGCAGGAAGATGAAATACAGTAGTGTGTTTTTCTGATGTTAATTAGGAAATTTGTTGATTTTAAAGATCAATGCTTTTTCTGCTGTTTGTCTTTAGATGGATGAAAAACTAAACTAAGTTTTAAACATGTCACTAAAATGTTTAGATTGATTTTTGGTCTCTGTGACACTGTGTCCATTTCCAGATGAAAGCAGTTCTTTCATTTGGTCTGGGTAGGGCCTGGAGCCAAGAAAGAACCAGTTTATTAATGCTAGAGCTAGAGCTTGTGGAGGTGGACATATGAAAAACTGGAGCAAAGCAAGCTTTTGCACTAGTCAAGCACTAAAACTAGTTTGGTGGAAAAGCCCGTGATATGCAGTATGTGTGTCCCACATGCCGGGCAGTGGTATGATCTGACCATTCTTGTCAAACTGTGTCAAGTGCTTGTAATGTTTTCAATTGGCTCTGCAAGGTCTGGCAATATTAACTCAGTATTGTCCGAGGTACCGCACGCTGTAGGCGGTCAGACGCCTCAGATATCCCCTGAATCCTTTGTCCCCAGAAGCGTCAACCACTGTTTCCCACACTGCCTCTTAAAGTTATGACTCTCAAACTGTTCTATACTCTCAACACTTTTATTCTAAATAAGGCAGAGGAATGGTCACAGAGATCAGCGCTGATGGCTCCCATCCTTAACCCGCTCGGTGATTGAAGTTACGTAACAGCCTCGAAAAAAGGTCACACATGGTTTGTATGTCTGGTACTCCCTACAAGGGATGTACACTCCCTCAGTGCTTATCAGTAGACTATGTGTCACCATTCTGGTGTCTATCTGATGGTGTGTGTAATAGCAGGTGTCAAACCCTGAATCTAAGTGTGGCTGCAGCAGTCTAATCACCCTGGTTACAGAGTGCTCCACAATCAACCCAATGCACTAAACTTTATGTCAAACCGTAGGTCATTTGTCCTTATGATGTGCGTCAGTGAGGATTCTTATCCATATCCTAATAAAAGTGAAAACATTACCATTTATACTTTATCATTATGGTGTGTGTGTAAAAGCTTATGTGTAAAGCTCTATAAGTAATAGTAAGCAAGGATATTCCTAACAGTGTTTTCACTAGCTGGTAGATACACTGCCTGTAAAATGTAGAAACTCTGGTGACGCCATCTCTCTTGCCCTTTGGTGGCAGAGTTGGATATGTTAGCTTACTGTAAACTGCATTATGAGTAAATCCACTTCTATTCTGCAAGTTTAACAAAACACATCCAAATCTGACAATTCCTTCTGGGTGTTTACTTTGATGATTAACTGTTTGCCAGTGAGTGTAAAATCTGGGTTTGTCACCCTCTATTACAATGTCTTTGGAAAGCTACCATTATAGTACTATGTGTTAGGAAATATGATGTTGATCAGTTAATATGTTTTTCAATATGGCTCAGTCAAACTATTTAAAAACCATCTTTTTGAGAAAACATTTAAGTTTCCGAAAGCTAATTATAAATATGATACCGGTGTATTATAAACTCAGCAGCTGACAAGGTGCCTGTTGGTGTTTGTATGCTGACACAACTCCACGCACTTTCTTTCTTCAGACAGTTTTTTTTTCCTGACAACTTTAAGTGCTTATTTTAGAAATTAGTGAAATAATATGTTTCAGACAGATGGAATCTTTTTATTTTACTGGCGACTGTAGTTAAAATTTTTTTGGAGGTCATTGTTGGACACACCAGTTTTAAACTTTTGTGTTGGATTCAAAACTTTATCCAATGTAAGGGAGGCCAAAACATGCTTTTCCCTTAGCTGTTTTAGTTTTTGAAAGACCAAACTTACATCGCGACATCAGTCATGTGATATGGCTAACCTCTTTTGCAGATGTGGACAATTCATTTCCACATGTCTGCATAACCAGTCTCCAGTGTGTTGGGAGCGGATCTTTGTAGCAGTTCTTTGTGTTTTATCTCTGTTGTCTTGGCAAGTGTTTCTGTGTGAAGATTAACACAAAGGCAAGAGACTTTGAGTGGTAGAAGACAAAATCGTATCATCTTGGTCACTAAAATATGTAAATATTTAATTCCACAGAGAAGCAAGCAAATTTAGAATTTTGCTCTTCTTTATGAAACCTCTACGCTCATGGATCCAATAATCATGATCTTAAAAGAGTTAGGAGAAAAATGTGATTGCCATGATTCCTTGTTGAAAAATTATTATTGTCAGCCTTAATAAATACAGTTTCTCTTGAATTTGTTTTATATATTTATCCAGTGTCAATTCACAACAAATCTCATGCCAAGGTGCTTTAAAAAAACACAAAAATGCCTAATCAATATTAAATTGTATACAAAATAGTTGAGTCCAATATAATGAGATTCTTGTCCCTATCAGTGCAAAGTGCATGAACCAGGTCCTACTCTCAAGGTTTTGACAGATGAGTCAAAAGATTATGAAGAGCCAAAGACTATCCACAGGGTGGTTTAGAAAACCAAACATACTGGTAGAAAAGAGACCAAAATCCAACATTTCTAATTGTTATTATCCTGTGTTTGGAGTATAAATAGCACTCTACATCAATTCAAAGAGGTTTAATTGATGGAAATATGAATGGAGAAATATATAAGAACACTTTTATAAGAATCTTAAGATGAAACTAGGGTAGATTTTAAACAAGACAATGACCCCAAAAACAAAACCTAAGTTTCAAAGAAAGAAAGTTAAGCTAGTGCGATGGCCCAATATTTGGACAGAATCATATCATCAGTTCTTTGGACAGAACTGATGATATGGATCGGTGGCTGTATCAGAGTCCTCAGCCAGTCCAAGAAAACATCATATTAGGTTTGATACTGATACTGGATGACATCGGCTGCCTCTCTCATTGAAATAGTTCCTGCCATTATGTTTTTTAAGTGCCAAACAAAACCAAACGAAGCAACAATTAGCTACCTAAAGAATAAAAAGTGTAAAACATATTTATCAAGTTAAAAACACACACTGCTTTTAAATGCTGTAACTAAATCACAGTATATAACACTAAGAAGCCACACAAAAATAATTTATCTATGTTGGAGTGGGTGAAAAATTTACTTTCTGGTGCTAAACACACCTCCTAGTCTCATCCTCATGAGAAACAAGAACTCAGTATGTGTGAACAAGCTGTTAGATAAATCACACAGGGAAAGGGTCTCCTTTTACCAAGATTGGAGAAGAACGCATGAGGTTTCGTTGAGCTAATGGTTTCTTGAACAGAATCATAATATCTCAATGCAATGCAATAATTTGAAATGTGTCACAAGAACTATAAACAACTCACTACAGAAACAAACTGATGTAGAGAAAATAAGTTTATAATGCTGGGTGTGTCAACTTGTAGTTCAGTGGAATGATGGTCAGTTTCTACACAGAAATCAAAACAAGACTGCTCATGCAAATAAAAAGTACAGTGAAAACAGTAGTAGTGGTGAGAGCAGAGCATGGATGTGAAATCTCACATATGACTAACATTTGCGAATGAACCATTCTCACTATTTAACTGGTATGTAAAGAAGGAGAAATCCCAGACAGACGTTTGATTTGGAACAGTCATAATGCCTGAAATAAAAACTTTAGGAATTGTGTTGTATTGTCCTAAAAAGTTCAGTATTTGTTTTCTACAAAGATATTTTGTCATCTATTAATATGTTTACTTTAAGTTAAGATGCACTGAACAGATTTAATTTACAAAATGAACTGATGCTGGCAGCAGAAACCAAATAACTACAGTGAACATAAGCAAATGATGTCCATCAGCTAGCAGTAATGAATGATGTGTAATAAATGCATTACAGTGATTGGTTCTACAGCATTTTGGTCACATAGGAATGTAAAATGGATACTAGCTTTCCAGAGACAAACTAAAACCATAATCATGATCACAACAAAATCAAAACATATTCACAGTGAATATCTTACTCAAGAAGAGAATAAGGGGGGTTTATAACTTTTGCCATAGCTCTATGTCCATTTTCTATCCAGTAATGTACAAAAATATAGTCTGATGTAAACTGTGAAACGTCCTCTGTTTTTGTCACATGTAGATGGAAATGTGCGTCGTTCTGTGCACTGAGGAACATAAAATGCATGTGAATCATCTAAGGGGCACTTTCATTTTCACTGAAAACGTAAACTGTCGGATCAGCAGATTAACTCCTAACAATTCAGGTTTGATGATTTATAAGGTAAACAAGTTGTAGACAATCACACATGTCCATAAATAGCTGCATTGAGTTGCGCAGAATTGTGGAATGATGGCAGCTTTGGGACAGCTGGAGGACATCCCCAATGGAAGAAGTTGGAGGGAGAGTTTTTTTCAGAGATCGTCCTGACCTGCTGGTACATGATGATGGATTGCTTATCAGCCAGTTTAGATTGGCCAGGGCAATTACAGGGGTTGGACAATGAAACCGAAACACGTGTCATTTTAGTGTGGGAGGTTTCATGCCTAAATTGGACCAGCCTGGTAGCCAGTCTTCATTGATTGCACATTGCACCAGTAAGAGCAGAGTGTGAAGGTTCAAATAGCAGGGTAAGAGCACAGTTTTGCTCAAAATATTGAAATGCACACAACATTATGGGTGACATATCAGAGTTCAAAAAAGGACAAATTGTTGGTGCACGTCTTGCTGGCGCATCTGTGACCAAGACAGCAAGTCTTTGTGATGTATCAAGAGCCACGGTATCCAGGATAATGTCAGCATACCACCAAGAAGGACGAACCACATCCAACAGGATGAACTGTGGACGCAAGAGGAAGCTGTCTGAAAGGGATGTTCGGGTGCTAACCCGGATTGTATCCAAAAAACATAAAACCACGGCTGCCCAAATCACGGCAGAATTAAATGTGCACCTCAACTCTCCTGTTTCCACCAGAACTGTCCGTCAGGAGCTCCACAGGGTCAATATACACGGCCTGGGTGCTATAGCCAAACCTTTGGTCACTCATGCCAATGCCAAACGTCGGTTTCAGTGGTGCAAGGAGCACAAATCTTGGGCTGTGGACAATGTGAAACATGTATTGTTCTCTGATGAGTCCACCTTCACTGTTTTCCCCACATCCGGGAGAGTTACGGTGTGGAAAAGCCCTAAAGAAGCGTACCACCCAGACTGTTGCATGCCCAGAGTGAAGCATGGGGGTGGATCAGTGATGGTTTGGGCTGCCATATCATGGCATTGCCTTGGCCCAATACTTGTGCTAGATGGGCGCGTCACTGCCAAGGACTACCGAACCATTCTTGAGGACCATGTGCATCCAGTGGTTCAAACATTGTATCCTGAAGGCGGTGCCATGTATCAGGATGACAATGCACCAATACACACAGCAAGACTGGTGAAAGATTGGTTTGATGAACATGAAAGTGAAGTTGAACATCTCCCATGGCCTGCACAGTCACCAGATCTAAATATTATTGAGCCACTTTGGGGTGTTTTGGAGGAGCGAGTCAGGAAACGTTTTCCTCCACCAAAAAATTCAATATGCTTCAGTGAATAGAAAGCATTTTCAATCAATATAAGTGCAACATGTTTGTAATGCACAAATGTGTGTCACAAATGAAACCATGGTGGCCTCCTCAACTCATGACTCCTTTATACTATATCAGTAATTATAATTATTCTAATTATAGTAGTTGTGTTGCGAACAAAACTCCAGCATGCTCTGTGCGAGTCATTATTTATGTGACGTCCTGAATGATTTTAAAGATTTAAAGTACTTCACATGGTGTGCGTGGTCACAGTCTTCCTAATAGAAATATGGGAGCATATTCACATCATTATAATGATCAGAACTGAACTATAATTGAGCTTAGTGCAGCATCTAGATGGCGCGATTCGGATTTAATGCAGACACAGAAGAACTAAACGGGTTCAAGCTCACAAACATCTTTTATTCAGTCAGGTTTTAGTCGCTGATGTCATACAAAACATACACAAAAATCCATCATGGTGTGTAAACAAAGTCTCTCTCACCGTTTTCCCACTGAAATGAACCGGTTCGGTTCTTTGACTGTCACAGCACCGTTGCCATGGTTATTTGGACACGTGTCTTCTGGTTCCTTTCATTACTTTGCATATGTATTTATGGGTGAAGACCGGGCAGTCCAAGAGCCACATGCAGCTGCACAGAATTTACCACAAATTTGGCTATATGAAGGCTATGTGTGCGGTGACATGTCTATGCAAAGTTATGTACACCTGAATTTTTTTGTGCGCCACAAGTTTCTGAATTTCTCCCTACTGCAAACTTTTAGTATGAAAGCTGCACAATGTTTTGTACACGAGGCCCCAGATCCCTCTCGAGGACCTGCAGGAAAACCAAGTTCAGCCAGATATAAGAAAAGTACCCCACGCATCTTTGCTCAGGTTTATGCTTCAAATTTTAAGATACACCCCTTTATTCCTCAATCCCAGTTGTATCGCCCTGACAGCAACACTTATCTGCACCAGCTCTGAGCCAAATACAGGAGAGCATTTGGCCTGTACCTATAAAACAGACTTCGGCCAGGGTCTTTTTTTTTACCAAAGGCTCGTAACTGATGCGAATCTGGATTGAAGATTTGGAACTAACTGTTGACAGAGACATGCCAGAAATGCTACAAGACTACCGCATTCGGCCCTGATGTGGCCCAGATACTAAATTCTTATTTAATTTGTAGCCGAATTTGGCCCAGACCTGGCTCAGTACAGTAACTATGGTCACAAATGCGGCCCAGTTCAATCTCGCAATAGAGATTTGGAAAGGTCTAAATATAGCACACAAAAAATATGCACAGAATTTGCCTAAAAACGTTTTATTTCGAGGCAAAAAAATGATACATTGTTAAACACTTACAATTGAAAACTGACATAAGAAGCCTTAAAATTAGAAACCCCTAATACCCGAGGTGTGGATCATAAATACCATGTGCTGCTTCTTTATGACAATTTCAGTGTCCTTAAGCCAGCTGGCACCTGTCAGTGACCACCAAGGAAAGCTGCGACAGACTCATCTGTGATATAAATCTCCAGACGCTGTGGCAGTTGTAGATTCACCTCAGCACTTTGTAGAAGTTTTCCTCATTTCCAGAAGCATGAACGTGTAAAACTCTGAATGTGGAGGTCAGAAGCCTAAGAAAAGCCTAAGAAAAAATCTGCTGAAATCTGATGAATCAGCAGAAAACAGAAATGCTCAATTCCTCCACTGAAAGCTTGCTGAAAGAAGCTTAAGTTGATAGCAGAAAATCCACTGAAATCGAATAAATTAGCAGAAACATTAGATAAGAAAAACTGCCATCTAATATGCCTAAAAAGGGAGACCATCAACTAAAAACAACTAAAACTGAAGTTATTTCCAAACTACTAGCTCCTCAAAACAGATGATGAAATGATAAATTGGAAGAGACTTAAAACATGCAAGGACTAAAGAATTATAAAATGTTTTACAACATAGTGTACCAGCGGAGCTGAGGAGGAGATACAGAGGCTCCAAGGCTGGTGCTAAGCTAAAGGTTAAGCTAGTGGACAGTCGGGGGCGATTTTAACCATAAATTCCCATCTTAAAAATGGGGAATGCAAATTCACTGCCTAACAAGATTGACAAGCTGTCTGCACCGATCAAACAACAGATTTACAGTATGTGCAGCATGTTTATCTTTTCTGAAATACGGCAACATGACCTAATACCGGGTGATACTGTTAGAGAGATTCGCGCCAGTGAAAGCTCATAGAGACACAAAACCTTGCAGGAAATGCAAAGGTGGGGGACTCATCTTGTAAATTAGCTTTTGGTGTAACCCTGGCCATGGCTCTGTTAAAGTGGTCATGTGTTGTTCAGACTTAGAACTATTAGCTGTTTGCCCGCAGCCATATTATCTCCCAGTGGGGTTAAGTAATGTGACTTCCATTTGTGTTTACATCCCTCCCAGAGCTGATGGAGCCATTGCTTGTGAAAAGATATACTCAGTAAAAGCAGGACTGCCAATGCAGCATCCTGAGCCCTTCATAATAATTTCTGGTGACTGCAGTCATGCTACTTTGCACTTTGTTTTGTCAGGTAATGCCAAAGGTCATTGTTACAAGCATACTGGAAATTTGCAGAAAATATACTTCTTGGGACTCAATTGGCCCACTTTAAGTGTAATTTGAAGTATACCTAAAATAGTATACCAGGAATACTTCTAGTTTACTCGCTATAAACTGTCTAGTCTACTTTTAGTTTATATAAAGTACACTGTGAAGTATGCTTAAAGTAGTCTTCCAGGTATACTTTTAGTTTACTCGCTATAAACTTTGTAGCATACTCTTACTTAAAGTAGTCTTTCTGGTATACGTTTAATTTACTCATAAAATTTAAAGTCTACACTTAGTTTATAGAAAGTAGACTGTGAAGTATACTTAATGTAGTCCTCCAGGTATACTTTTAATTTACTCGCTATTGTCACGTCGCGGTGCGTTGGTGGACCCCAGAATGCAGACGGCAGTAAGCAGCGGCGATGAGTAACAGACTTTAATGGTAACAAACTTACTCACAGGCGGTGGCAGAAGCAGGTATGGACTGACTGGAAAAACAGGCTTGGCGTAATCTATGAACTATGAACTAAGAAGTATGAGAACTTTGGACTATGAGAACTGTGAATTATGAACAGTGAACAATGAATGATTCCACGAGGAGTAAACAGAATAACGGTGTATATATGGGTATCACACAGGAGGAGCAGGGACACTGATTGCATGGTGCAGGTGGACCAAATGAAGCTGATTGCTATGGGAGAAGCAGAGATGAAAAACAAAGCATGGCTGGAACAAAGCAGGAGTCTAGGGAAACAATCCGACTGAGGGAAAAAATCTTACTGAAATAAACTAGAAATAACTATGAACAGAATACAATAATCATGAGAAACTAAACTTAAGCAATGAACTAAAGCACCCCCCGGAAAACAATGATCACAAGCATGATCCAAAACACAACAACGTGGAAAGCATCAGAATAAGAGAAAAATCCCAAAACAAGACCTTTAAAGCATGACAGTTCTTATGGACAGTACTGATTAAATAACATGTTAGATCTAAATTGGGTTTTCCACAAATACTACCTTCATTGTTTTTACCAAAGTCAAGAAAAGTAAAAAGTTTGTCTTGCTTCTTTTTATGTTCAAAAAAATAAATTTCTGACTTTTACTTAAGCACTTTTCTTATCAATGACTTTTACTTTTACCAAAGTAATTTTATGTTATGGTATTTTTACTTTTACTTATTTATTTTTTGAGGACACCTCTAACTGTACTGTGTATTCCTGTTTTTGATTCTGATTTTTGTAGCATTTTAGTTTTGTCTCTTTCTTTAATCGTTTTTAGCCATATGTAAACCTGCATGCTTCTATTTGCTTTTTTGCTTTGCTGCTGTGAAACAATAAGATTAGTTCATTTCTGTCTGTGATTTCTGTTATGGCTTATGAAAGATACCAGTATGAATAGTATTTATAGTATAGAAATAAGTATTTCTGTTAAAAATTGTCAAATTTGTTTCAAATAAACAGAGAAATGTATATCTGTCTCTGTGTGGATTGATACTGTACCTGACACAGTCACTCTAAAGCTATACCAAAGCTGACTTGTTGCCATAAACTTAAGACAGAATCTTGTGGTAAACCACAAAGAAACCACTGTGTGAAAATTTCCTATTAATGTAATAAGTATATCAGTCATACCTATAAGGATGGGGTAAATATACTTAGACTTTTAGTATACTTTTAGTATAAGCCATATGTAGGTAACATAAGCTTTGTTAAATATATCATTGATAAGTACATAACAAGTAAACTGAAAGTATACTCCCTTATTTTTTTTTGTTTAAAATTAGTATACTTCAAGTACATTTGCATATACTACTTGTTGGTGAGGGTTACCCCACAAGGAAAAACAAGACAATTGACTTGTTGTAGGCCAGTGTGAGGGATACATATAGTCACCCGTCTCCCCCTACTTGGCATGTCTGATTACAACCTGGTCTACCTAAAGCCATAGAACACCCCCCCTGATTAGAAGGCAGCCGGCCACCCATGGTCTATGAAGAGATATGGATTCCTGAAAATGAAGATGCCCTGAGAGACTGTTGTCTCTTAGGGCAGACTGGGATGTGCTGCTGAACTCATATGATGAGGACATAGAAGGGGGTTTGATTGTGTTTGCCTCTTCTAAGATTGTGTACTGTTATCCCAATAATAAACAGTATCAATCATTACAGTTTTCTCTCACTCTTCCCTCAATATATAAAGTGTGTCCCCAGCTGCTAAAGACCTGTGCTCCTAAACTGGGAGAGCAACTTCACTAGGTGTACAACCTTAGTTTAATACTTGGGGGAATACCAACCTTACCAGTGGCACTGACATCCTATTTAATCTCTTGACACTGAGCTTCTAGACCCCATGTGCAGCATGCCCACGACACCTTAAAGTTTTTCCTATCGGGCAAATGGAGGATGTGCTGTTCCTTCTCCTCTTTACACCATACACCTCAGATGTCTGCAACTCTGAACTGTGCCACATTTAGAAGTTTGCATACAACACAGCCATCATGAGGTGCATCACGGATGACGAAGAGGACGAGTATATGATATTTTTGTCTGGTGCCACACAAGAAGCAACAAATCAGCAATAGCTAAAGAACAAGTAATAGATTTCAGAAAGTCCAAAGCAAGCCCACAATCAGTTTATATTGGGGGAGAGGAAGTGGAGGTTGTAGACACAAGTATCTAGGGCTGTGGCTACACAAGTTGGACTGGACTAGCAGCACACAGCAGCTGTACAGGAAGGGACAAAGAAGACTATACTTCCCTAAGGAGACTGATCATTTAAAATCTACCAGAAACCAATATAGATGTTTTCCCAGTCTAAATTTGTCAGTGTCCTGTTTTATGCTGGGGTGTGCAGGGGTGTTAACAAATCAAAGAAGGACTCAACCAGATTGGAGAAGCTGATCAGGGGATTAGGTTCTGCGGTTGGTGTGGAACTGGAGTTTCTGGTGGCTGACAGGAGATCACTTGCTGAACTGTTGGCCATTTTAGACAAGGCTTGTCATCCACTACATAATGTCATCAGCAAAAACAGAAGCCTATTCAGATCAGGACAAACAGACTTTAAAAAATTGTTCCCATGCCATCAAACATTTCAACTTCTTACTCAGGGAGAGGAAGGGTAATTAAAGCAATAAAGGGATAGAGGGTGTGGAAGGGTGCATTACAGCATTAAGCAGTCTGGAAAATATCTGTGCCATAACTGTTTATTGTGCAATAACCTGCTACTCTTTGTCTATTTGTCTTTATATATATGGACATGTATGGATACATGCATGGTATGTGTGTATGTATGCATCTATGTATGTTGTACTTCAGTAAGAATTTCCCTCACCAGTCCATTTGTGAAATACTGGGTTGCTCGTAGGAGCTCAGTAAATTCCAGCATGGTACTGTGATAGGATGCCACCTGTGCAACAAGTCCAGTCATGAAAAGTCCTCCCTCCTTAATAGTCTGTCAACTGTCAGTGGTATTATAAGTAAGTTCAAGCGATTGGGAACAACAGCAGTTCTGCGGGGGCAGCAGATGCTGATGCACATAGTGTGCACAGGTTGCTGATTTTCTACAGAGTCAGATATAAAATATCATTTTTCGCACAATGATCTCCACAGGCTCCAGAGCAGTCCCCGCTACAGAGCCAGTCTTCTTTCTCAGCTTGTTGAGCTTTTTTCAGTGATTGGTTCTGAAAGCAGCACTGTAAATTCAGCCAAAAACAAAGTTACAGTCAGAACAAAGCAGTGAGACAACCCTAGGATTGATTTGTTTGATCTCAGGAGACCTCTCCTAATTACTTTTCAAGAGGCACCTCCTTCTAAATGCCCCTTTCCTTTCTTCTTCCCTTTTAGTTGTTATACATCATTAACAATCAGGATAAAAGATCATTTCTAGCCGCCCACATTCATAGGTTACTTTGAGGGCACAAAGAACTTAGTTGAATTTACAAAGTAAGCACAGACTGAAAAGCCATAGGAGAAAACTTAGACACATCCAGTAAATTCAGGTTTCACAAATTGAGAAATAACCTCTAAACCTCCACCATCTCTACTTCTTCTCAAATGATGGAAATAGTGTATGAAATACTTGTTTATCCTAAAATCTACAACCATTTCCTTGGTTTTATTCACATTTAAGATAAAATGACGGTCCCCACACAGTGCCACCAAGCGTTCCACCAGCTCTCTGTTCCCATTATCTCTTCCATTTCTCATAAACCTGAGAGCCGCAGAGCCGTCTGAACATTTCTGCAGAAGTCAAGACTCAGACTTGTACTAGAAATAGGCGTATAGAGTAAAAAGGAATGGTGAGAGTATAGTCCCCTTTGGTGTTCCTGACCACCTTACCAGACCCACACCCTTTTAGTCTTACAAAGGGTGGTCTATTTGTTTGGTAGTCTTCGACCCAGGCAAATGTGAGTGTCACTTGTGTCTTCTGGCATTTCAGAGATCATAATTCATGCTGGAGAAATCAAAAAACATTGTCCTGACATGAGTTTGGGAGAGACATTTAAAAATAACACAGAACAAAAACTTACAGCAAGGCACAAAGAGAACAGAACACAGAACTGAGCAGGATAAAACAGACATGGGGACAGGTGAGCAGACAGATGAGACAGGTGAGCATAAATTAGGAAAAATGCTATGAAGCTGTGGAGAAAAGCAAACAAGGAGACTGAGAGACTAAGGCTACATTCAGAATGTAGGTCTTAAAGCTCAGTTCCTATTTTTTGCTGAAATACGATTTTATTTGTGTGGTGGTTCACACTAATTGTCAAGGTTGTGGGTTTGGAGGCAGGACCCAGATGCAGAACATGGCGAGGAGGCCGCACGGTGAGTAGAGGAAGTTTTAATGTGATAGAACACTGATTACAGGCAGGTAGTACAGGAGTACAAAGTTCAGGCAGGTAGTCCAAAGCACAAATTCAGAGGCAAACAGAAAACAAATCACAAGGAGGAACTCGGGAAGACAACAAGGGTAGTTAACATGAGGAACCAGCAGGGAACAATGAAAACTAGAAAGCTTATAAACTGAGGGAAATGGAGTGTGGCCCAATGAGACAGGGAGGCAGGTAATCAGAGGAAACATGTAACTGAGGGAATAAGTTACTATGGCAACGGGAGCTAGGAAACGCAGAGACAGGAGGGAAAACTAAACTAGAGACAACTCTAGGGGAAAACAAACCCTAAACCAACTGGGAGGAACAGGGAAAATAAACCTAAACATAAGCTAACATAAACAGCAACTCTATTTAACTCTAGAAAGAGCTAAATCTAAGACATTTAAACAAGCACAAGAATCTAAGCAACTATTAAGTAACTATTAGTAAACTACTAATCAAAGGAACAGAAAAAAACTTTAACGACAAAGTAAAGAAAAACAAAGAACAAAATGGCAGATCCTGACACTAATATTAAATTGTGGCCACTATCAGACTTTAGTTTGAACGGTTCACCACCCTAAAGTGATCCACATGCGCAGGAGAATGTAGACGTCACACAGTAGCACATTGTTTACGGAAGTAATACTGAATGCCTCTGTCTCTTTATTATTATGTTTAGCAATTTGAGCTGGCAATATTATGACCACATCATAACAAGACAAAGAAAGGTAAGAAAAAGAAAAAGATAAGAAAAAGACAGCACAACTCTTAACAATGGTCTTTTGTGGAGCAGTGGCCTGAGAAGTCTCTGTGGATGTGTAGCCAGAGCCAGGACAATGTCAATCATTTTCTACCACTTCTTCCTTAGTGGGTCGCGGAGAAGCTGGTGCCTATCTCCAGCAGTTTATGGGCAGGAGGCGGGGTACACCCTAGACAGGTTACCAGTCCATTGGAGGGCAATGCAGAGACACACAGGACAAACAACCATGGACACACTCATCCACACCTAAGGGCAGTTTAGAGAAACCAATTAACAGTCATGTTTTTTGACTGTGGGAGGAAGCCGGAGCACCCGGAGATAACTCTATGCAGAAAGACCTGGCTGGTAGTCGAATCCAGGGGCTTCTTGCTGCAAGGCAAGAAGAAACCTAAACAAGAAGAAACCTAAAGGCAACAGCGCTACCAACTGTGCCACCATGCAGCCCCAGGGCGATGTTGTAAAAGATGAAATACGACATCACTGTTCTGACGCAGATACATATCAGATTTAGTACCACAAATGAAAGTGGCCCAATTTTTATTTGCGCAGTCCCTTCTGATGGCAATGAAAAAGTCATATATGGGTCACATTTGCCTGCAGCGTAAACAAAGCCTTAGTAACACAGGTAGCATACAGGAAGCTGAACTAGACACAAAAGGATCTACAAATTAAAAGAAAAAAGCCTAACACTAACATAAGAGAATAACCCAAACTGCACAGAGAACAGAAACTCACCGCAAGGAATAAACTAACATGGAAAGACCCTAATGACCAGAGGTGGGGCCAAAGCTTTGTATTGAAAGTCACAAGTAAGTCTCCAGTCTTTAATAATAATTTAGAGATGTTTAGATTATTTTAAAAGTTGTTTTTGTTCCTGCTCCTAGTAATCAATGGAGAGAAATTAACCAATAAAAAAAATTAAGACTGGATTAACAGTCTTAATGAATGTCTTAGGCTTAGAATTAGATGAGTCTTCGCCCCCTTGGGATCTGATACTGGTGGTGGAGTGAAGGCCTAAGAAGGTGAGGGAGCCTGGAGGAGTATGGATGGGAGATGGTGGTCCAATAGTCCAGCCTTGAAGTAACAAATTCATGGATCCAAGCACCATTCCTTTTTAGATCTTATGGAACTGAGGGTACTCGTGGGAATGCCAGACTCCTTCCTTAACAGGCCTTGGTTTAAATTCAATTCAATTCAATTCAGTTCAATTCAATTCAATTCAGTTTATTTATATAGGACCAATTCACAACACATGTCGTCTCAAGGCACTTCACAAAGGTCAGGTACACACATTCCAATTAATCCTAACCATTGAACAGTGCAGTCAGATTCAGTTATTTTTTCAGATTGGATAAAAAGTTTTTCTATCTAAGGAAACCCAGCAGATTGCATCGAGTCAGAGACTTGCAGCATTCACTCCTCCTGGATGAGCATGTAGAGACAGTGGACAGTCACTGGCGTTGACTTTGCAGCAATCCCTCATACTGAGCATGCATGTAGCAACAGTGGAGAGGAAAAACTCCCTTTTAACAGGAAGAAACCTCCAGCAGAACCAGAACCAGGCTCAGTGTGAGCGGCTATCTGCCACGACCGACTGGGGGTTTGAGAGAACAGATCAGAGACACAAAAAGAACACAGAAGCACTGATCCAGGAGTCCTTTCTATGGGAAGGAAAAGTAAATGTTAATGGATGTAGCTCCTTCAGTTGTTTCATCTAGAAAGAGAGAACAGATAAACTCTGAGCCAGTTTTCAAGGTTAGAGTCTGAAAGAGAGCACACACAGTAGAAGCTCAGTCAGTAGCTATGTCTAGGAGAGAGAAAGGGTTAAACACTGAAAGACAGGACAAAGTGGATCATCGGAAGAGGGTGAGCATTAAGTTGTTGCCAGCAGAAGCTTGGACGGTGCCCCCCCTCCATGAAGGTGTCACAGGTAGACACAGAGTCAGGCCAGGTGTAGCTTCTAGGAAGAGACAAGAGAGAGAACATAGTTAAAAGCTGAAATAACAGCAAATAATGCAAAATTGGAGAATAGTGTGAGAATGTAGCGAAGAGAGTGAAAGTGGCAACTATGTCCTCCAGCAGCCTAAGCCTATAGCAGCATGACTACAGAGATAGTTCAGGATAACCTAAGCCACTCTAGCTATAAGCTTTATCAAAAAGGGACGTTTTAAGCCTAGCCTTAAAAGTAGACAGGGTGTCTGCCTCACGGACTAAAACTGGGAGCTGGTTCCACAGGAGACCATTATTCAACCCTCTGTGAAGCTTTAAGGGAAGAATATTCTGTGTACACGGAGTGGGCCTCCGCCACACTTGATGCTTTTGCTATCCAGCAAGATAAAAGCGAAGCACCCAGAGAGTATAACCAGCGCCGCTTACTTCCAAGGATGTAATGCTCCCGGCATAGAGGAGGAACATGCTTTTAAATCATTATTCCTCCACAACTTTCATGAAAGCGTACGTTACGACGTTACCATGTACTGTAAAACAAAAACCCTCACCATGCAAGAGATCCGTAAATATGCTCAGATGGTGCTGGAAACACGTGCAAGCCCTACTAATGGATCAGAAGGTAAGACGAGAGTTTTACAGGTGCACACAGAAGAAGACAGAGGTGCGTTAGAAGGCCGAGAAATGCCTTCAAACAGAACCCATGTTAAGAACAGTTTAAGAGAACAAATTAAGTTCGGTCAGCTGGACCGGGGGGGTGGTACTGAGTACCAACCACAGTCTAGGTTGCTGGACCACTTCCGATCAAACAGACGACCTGACCATCACGTGAGGCCCAAAGGTAAGCCTGATGGTAAAGGTTGGAGTCAACATGCAGGATGGAACCTGAGGAGAGAGATGGAGGATGTCTTCCACAAGATTCTGACAGAAGCAGTGTGCCAGGCATGTGCCCAACCTCCACCATCATTAGAGGCAGCTGACCATGCAGTGAAAACAGATCCAAAACCCTCTTCAGCACGACTAGGTGTGGACCCAGTCTCCACAGCCATCGGAGTTTACCTGATCAGATGGAGAAACAAACCTGGGAAACTCCAAGAACCCCTTGGAACCTCTCCAGAAGAAACACCACAAACCATTTTTCCAAGGTTCTTAGGTAAACTGAACCAAAATGAACATGAACATTGCCTATTGCCTACTGTCTCACCAGTATAGGAGCACATGTCAAACTGAGTTTCCATTTCAAAACAGGACCAGAGATCAACCTGATGTGCTCAACCTTGTTTGAGGAGGTGAGTAGAGCCATGCTCTCCCTCATTAAACTATTTCAGGCTGAAGCTTGAGATATAAAAATCACCAGCCACACCCAAGACTGATCGGAGCTGGACATCACACTCAAAGACATGACTCTGGTGCACCCCATCTATATGTGAACACTGAACACAGAGTTGGTTGCCAGGACCTGCTGGACAGGCTGGCCCTGCTCATTGACTGCCACCATGACCAATTTTGGGTCCAGGTGGAGGTGCCAAAACCACTGGGTGCAAGCAGCAAACCATCCTTTGTGACCAACTAGCTCACCAGCTTAAAGGAGCCCAAAAAACCTCTCAGGCCCTCCTCAGAGCCGGTCATGGGCACCTCTGGGACACAGCTGCACCCAGCCACCCAGAAAACTCCTCCCTGCAGTCATGCATCATTTCTTTGCTCTTTAAAGAACCCAGGTGTGAAAACTTACGACCCCAAAATGGTGAAATGTGTGCATCTTGAAACCACGTTTATACCTGAAGTGCTTCGAGCATTCTGGCTGGAAAAAACAGTAATCAGTAGAGAGCTGTATGACCGCTTGTGCCAAGAAGATCCCCTTTTAACTGAGGCACAACACAGCCACACCCCCCTTAGCCGATGGGCTCCACCCTCTCCTTAAGACAGCCAGAGTGTGCACCTCCAGTGTGCAGATTGGCATAAAACAGCTCTCCCATGCTTTCAGCCTTGTTCCAACAGACCAAAGGGGGTTCACATTATCCTACGCCCATTACTCTCCTGTAGGGGACCATAGGAGCTACAAAACCACACTCCACACCCTCCAACAGATGGCATACTGGCCTCCAACGTCTCACGACACCGAGGTCTACATCAAAGAATGGTTAACCTGGTGCCAGTTTCAACCATCCCAGCCACTCAGTCAACCTCTGCTTCAGCGAAGGGGGGTTACATTACTTTGGTTCCACCTTCAGACCAACTGGGTCGAACCAGCTCCAAAATTAGCAGGAGGTAACAAATTCCTCCTACTTGTGACATGCAGCTTCATTAAGGCAGTACCAAATGACACCGTCATCCCAACTGCTGCTCTTTTGCCGAACCAGATGAAGTTCTACATCGAACTCTCCTCCCCAAGAACAGAGCTTGTCTCCATGTCCGGGAAAGGAGAGACCAGTGCGTAGGACTAGTTTATATAGGTGCATGTTTCATAAACCACACTAAAATGCACTAATCGCTAACAACTTTCCTCAACAGGAACAGTTAAAACTATAACTACCTTCTAGGACACAGTGTTAAACTGTAAGTTGGCACGATACGTTTCCATTAACACTCTGCATGCACAGCAGACCCTCACAGAAGTGATTAAGAATGATTTAATGGACACACATGTTGCCAGAGATTTCATGCAAAATCTTATTAAGAGAGGTTGGTTCATCTGTAGACAGTCCCACCGAGGCACAGATACCTACTTGCCTAGTTCTGCTGAACTTAGTAGAGAAAATCCTAAGTCCACAATGGCAGACACCTTGCAACCTCCACAAACAATTCAATTCAGTTTATTTATATAGCGCCAATTCACAACACATGTCGTCTCAAGGCACTTCACAAAAGTCAGGTACATACATTCCAATTAATCTTAATCATTGAACAGTGTAGCCAGATTCTGTTATTTATTCAAATTGGATAAAAAGTTTTTCTATCTAAGGAAAGGAAACCCAGCAACTTGCATCCAGTCAGTGACTTGCAGCATTCACTCCTCCTGGATGAACATGTAGAGACAGCAGCAATCCCTCATACTGAGCATGCATGTAGCGACAGTGGAGAGGAAAAACTCCCTTTTAACAGGAAGAAACCTCCAGCAGAACCAGGCTCAGTGTGAGCAGCCAGCTGCCACGACCGACTGGGGGTTAGAGAGAACAGAGCAGAGACACAAAGAGAACAAAGAAGCACTGATCCAGGAGTACTTTCTATGGGAAGGAAAAGGTAAATGTTAATGGATGTAAACCCCTTTTAGTCTTTCCCCCTAAAAAGGAAAGAGAAAAATCTGAGCCGTTTTTTCAAGTTTAGAGTCTAAAGAGAGCACATAGAGTTAGTTCGAAAAAAGCTCAGTCAGTAGCTATGTCTAGGAGAGAGAAAGGGGGTTTAACACTGAAAGCAAGGGCCACGTGGATCCGGCAGAGGGGCGAGCACCAAGTTGTTGCCAGCAGAAGCCCGGAGGACTCCCCTCTCCCCAGAAAGGTTAAAGGTAGACACAGAGTCAGACCAGGTGTAGCTTCTAGGAAGAGAAAAGAGAGAAACCCCAAAGTTAAAAGCTGAAAAAACAGCAAATAATGCAAAAGGAGAGTAGTGTGAGAAAGTAGCAAAGAGGGTGAAAGTGGTCATTATGTCCTCCAGCAGCCTAAGCCTATAGCAGCATAACTACAGAGATAGCTCGGATAACCCAAGCCACTCTAACTATAAGCTTTATCAAAAAAGGGAAATTTTAAGCCTAGCCTTAAAAGTAGACAGTTTGTCCATCTAGAGCCCACTGATGGCCATTGTTTATACTAAAAACCACAAAGATGGGATACCTCTCTCTGTCAGATTGACCATAAACATTGGAAAAGAGAGGGGGTCATACAGGTAGCAGAAATGGAGGGTGTGTTTGCCCCTCAACCCGTAACTGAGCCGGTTTAGGCTAAAACCTGACTCCCCCTTACTCCATCCAAAAAGGGGAGAAGACGACGGAGCTAAAATAAGGAAGATAGCTCAGGATAACCCTAGCCAACTCTAACTATAAGCTTTATCAAAAAGGGAAAGTTTTTTAAGCCTAGCCTTAAAAGTAGACAGGGTGCCCGCCTCACGACTAAAACGGGAGCTGGTTCCACAGGAGAGGAGCTTGATAACTAAAGGATCTGCCCCCATTCTACTTCTAGAGACTCTAGGAACCACCAGTAAACCTGCCCCAGTCTGAGAACGAAGTGCTCTATTAGGAACGTATGAAACAATCAGATCTCTGATGTATGATGGAGCTAGATCAAAAGGGCTTTTTTAGTGAGGAGGAGAATTTTTAAATTCTATTCTGGATTTAACAGGGAGCCAATGAAGGGAAGCTAAAGTAGGGGAAATATGATCACTCTTTTTAATTTTCATCAAAACTCTTGCTGCAGCTTTTTGAATCAGCTGAAGGCTTTTAACGCATTTTGGGACATCCTGATAGTAAAGAATTTTACAATAGTCCAGCCTTGAAGTAAAAAAAATGCATGGACTAGTTTTTCGCATCAATCCTGGACAGGATATTTCTAATTTTGGCAATGTTCCGGAGATGAAAAAAGGAAATCCTAGAAACCTGTTTAAATGGGATTTAAATGACATGTCCTGGTCAAAAATTACACAAGGGTTTTTTACTTTATTATCGGAGGTAATTTTAACCCATCTAGGTAAAGTGATTGACTAAGCAGTTTTTTTTTTAAAGACTCGGTCCAAAGGCGACAACTTCTGTTTGTATTTAAAAGGGAAAAAAATTTAAAGTCCCCAAGTTTTTATGTCTTCAAGACATTTTTGTAGTCTATCTAACTGGTTGGGCCTCAGGACTTAAGTAAAGCTGAGTATCATCCAGCGTGACAGTGAAAAATTTATTCTATGCTGCCTAAAATTTTACCTATTGGAAGCATATATATAGTAAAGGAAATTGCCCCAGTACTGAACCCTGTGGTACTCCACAATTAACCCTGGAGTTTAAAGATGATTTATCATTTACATGAACAACTGGAATCTGTCAGACAAAAAAAGATTTAAAAACCAGCCTAGCGCTGTTCCCCCGATCCCTACAGCAATTTCCCGCCTTTCTAGGGAATATTATGATCGACTGTATCAAATGCAGCACTGAGATCTAACAGAACCAGTACAGACACAAGTCCATTATCTGAGGCAATAAGAATATCATTAGTGACTTTCAGCAGAGCTGTTTCAGTGCTTTGGGGAGCTCTGAAACTGACTGAAACTCTTCAAACAGGTCATTGCTGTGTAAAAAGCTCACACATTTTTATTAGAAATATTTTTCAAGAATTTTAGATAAGAATGGAAAATTGGATATCGGTCTGTAATTTATTAAGTCATCTCGATCAAGCGAAGGTTTTTAAGCAAAGGTTTAATTACAGCTACCTAAAAGCCTGTGGTACATATCCATTTAGTAAAGATAGATTATTCATACTAAAATGGGGCTGGGTAATCAGAGGGAACACTTCCTTAAATAAAATTTGGTTGGGATTGGGTCTAACATACAAGTTGAAAGGGTTTAGATGAAGCTAATATTTTTTAAAATCTGGAAGCTCCACAGAATCAAAACGTCCCCCAAACACAGATCAGGTTCTACAAAATTACTTTCCCCCATTTTGTCTCACCCCCCCTTTTGGGATGAAGTAATCATCTTCGGAGTATGTCAAGATTTCTTCTTAATAGAATCAATTTTTATTTTAGAATCCATACAGTCATGACTGCTGAGAGCTAAGGGAAAGGATGCCTCAACAGAGCTATGACTCTGTGTAAGTTTATCAACTGTATTTAAAAAGAAACCCGGATTATTCTTCTTTCCCCTTCTATTAAGATGAGAAATAAACTGTTCTAGCTTGGTGAAGTGTCTTTTTTACAAAAAGTAGGCTATTTTTTCCAGATTAAGTAGGAATCCTCAGGGTGTGTAGAGCGCCATTTTCGCTCCAATTTTCTAACATTGTGCTTTTTAAAAATACACAGATCTAAATTAAACCAAGGAGCCTGCCTCCAAGAAAAATTTCCTTCTTTTCAAGGGGCTGCATTGTCTAATGCACCACGCAATGATGAAGTAACACCATGAAAAAGAGAATCAATTTGGAAAAGGGGAAGAAAAAAAATATTGCCCCCCTGTGTTTTTGGTGATAAAGAGGAAATAAAAAATGGAACAGATTCTTTAAAGGTTTTTAAAAGCATTGTCTGATTATGATCTACTATAATGAAATTTTCTTTCAGGTGTGGAGTACTCTGTTAAATTAAACTCAAAGGTTATTAAAAAATGAGACAGCAAAGGGTTGTGAGAAAATATTATGTCTTTACACTCAATGCCATATGTCAGCACAAGGTCCAGAGAATGAAGACAAACGTGGGTAGGTTTGTTAATGTTTTGAGTAAAGGCAATTGAGTCTAAGATACCATTAAAGGCTATATTAAAGCTATAACTTTCAGTGTCAACATGAATGTTAAAATCCCCCACTATAATAACTTTATCTGTATTTAACATTAAATCAGATAAAAGGTCTGAAAACTGATCTAAAAACTGAGAGTAAGGGCCTGGTGGACGGTACAAAACAACAAACAGAAGTGGTTTTAGTGCTTTGCAATTTGGATGAGGAAAACTAAGGATTAAATATTCAAAAGAGTTGTATCTATTGATTGGTCTGGGACTAATCAATAAATTGGACTGAAAGATGGTTGCTACTCCTCCTCCTCGCCCAGTATTTTGGTCGCAGATTTGGACTTCCGCAGCTCAACAGACATCGCAGCTCTGATGTCACTGGGATTATAAATCCACTGGAAAAAAAAGGTTTTGTTGCTATTTCCCGCGTGTCTCACGGGACGACGCAATGGAGGCGTATATCTGGAGAGACAAAGGCACGCAGGTGAACTTTTGCTTCACAAGGCCATTCCCGGAAGAGCTTGAAGGCTGGAAATCTGTCTGATACAAGAAGGTCAACATATTCATATACTGATCGAAGACCACGCCGACACCCGGCGCAGGTGAAAAACCCACAGAGGTTTAATTTCCAAAGAGATGAGTTTTCTCCTTGTTGATTCAGTCGACTAAACGGTTCTTCATATTTTCCCCTCCTGGACGGATGAGAAGTTTACCGTTTTTTTTCTTGAGGTGATCACGGACGCGTGATCCCGCTCCCTCGTTTTTCTTCAGACCTGACCCAACCGGTGAAGAGAAGAAATCAACGTGTTCTTTTTATATTAAATTGGATAGGTGCATTTAGAAGTCTGGGCAGGATGAGGCATAGTTAAGGTGATTTAGAATCAACAGTAGTTAATCTAAGGTATCAACTTGTTGCATGCAATACTGATTGAAGTGTTTTATGCTGAGCTGTGTCTTGATTTGCTGTGCAAGCACTGCTGAATTGTGTGTGATCATGTTTTTGTCCGGCTGATCCCAAATCAGCCTGGAGTTAGAAGTTGGAGTTTTTCATTCAAAGCAACTGCGGTCTGTACCTCGTGGTCTGACCACTCTTTGTTCCAGTTTTATTGCTGGAGATTTTCCACTGAGTTCCCGCCTCAGAGTTTATGACTCTTTGTTCGAGATTTGGGGCAATCAGCTGTAACGCTAAAGGGGCGTGGCCCCACCGTTTTACCAGCTGATCGTTGCAATCGAGACATCAGCATACCAGGAGGATTTCTCTTTCCATTTAACCCAAATTGCACATTTTGCCCAGAAAACTGCTGGTTTGATCTTCATAGACACTAAATGCATTTATATTTTTCTTTTATTATTATTTTCAGGTAGTCGTTTTTATACCCTTTGTGTAGAATAGTGATTATTAGTTAGGTGAAAGTTTTTGGACCAGAATAATAGTATATCAGAATTATTTGGCTTCAATAAATCTTCATATATATAATTAAGAGAAGCGTTTGTGTTTATTTCGTGCAAGAGTGATTTATCTGTCAAACAAGGTCGAAGTTCCCCCACCTCTGGTGAAGCGGTTGAATAAACAGTGACATTTTGTGGTTTTGGCTAATAATTTTTCAGTTATTATTGATGAATAGCTAATTGTAATTGCTCAATTGTTTTGAGCCCATAATCACAACACCAGAGGACATCTTTTATTTCTATTCGTAAGTAATGATTTTTGGTTAAGAAATTTATTTTTTTCAAATTATGATTTTAAATTATAATTCTTGATAAATATAAATCAATCAGTAATCATAATTCTTACATAGCACTTCTGCAAACTACTAGAAGGGTTGTTGTTTCAGAATCAGACTGCCTGGTAAATTCTCAAGTTTGGTAATCCTTCTTTTTTGTAACTTTATTCTTTCTTTCTTTTTTCTTCCATTGCTTGGTTTCTCTTGATATTATTCAAATTTGTTTTTCTTCTGCTTCAAGACTAACTGCAAATTGTGTTTGACACCCCCCCCACTGTTTTAGTTTTTTTCTTTTACCACTTTTTTTCTGAGCCTTGATACTATTTGTTTTCTGTTTATACTTCTTTTTATTGGTTTCTGCATTGTCAGATGCACTTTTTCTATTACAAAAAACATAAAATGTTTTGTGGAGCTGAGTAGATGCAAATATCAAATTGCAAATAATTCGTTAATATTGATGTCCAAGAACTCAATGTGTGTAATTATTTGTTTTTAAATAACACAGTGAAATTAAGCAAATATAAGTAAGAAAACAGTATGGTCAAAGTTTTTTTTATAATCAACGTGTACACATTGGTTTTTGTGGCTATTTTCAGTGAGCTAAGGTTGACTTAACCTAGAAGTTCTCTTCTGCTTTGGGATTTGTTTATTATTATTGGAGATTCACAATTTTTATTTGTGAATTATTTGTTGGATAATTGGTCACATAAAACGAATTAATGACTCACATTGGTTGGTTAACACTTTTAAAATTGAAAAAGAAATTCAGCCTCAAATGTGCATAAATAAAAATATCACAAAATGTCTTACATAACATATCTGCACATAACATATCATAAAATTAGAAGAGGCACTGCTACAGACTATAGCAGAACTTTTATCTTATAATAAAAGAAACACACACTAAGCAAACTGAAATATTGTTAGCCTCATGGCATAATTGCCTAATCAATATTTGAAAATGACCAAAAAACAAGAAAAAACAGCATTTTCAGCAAGCACATTATATTTGTATTGATATTGTAACAGTAAGCCAAAATATGAATTGAGCAATTATACTATTAGGCTAGCAGTATACAGGACAGTGTGTAAAGTGGAATCCATATTCATATTTAAGGTTTATAAATTATTGCTCCTTTCCATGGATAGGGAAAGCATTGCAGTAATTTCTAAATAGAGGGACAGAGTGATACCAGTAGGATGTGTTTTCTACTGCATTAGAGCAGTGGGTGGTCCCACATCCATGGAAGGCTGCTCCAGACTGGCTGACAGCCTAAACGCAGCCACCCTGCAGCAGCCCATTCCAGTCAACAACTTTAATTGGCTCCCACTGTACATGTATCACGTTTGTCATTATTATTATTATACCATTTATAAATCAGTGTAGAAGTGGACTGAGCAAGGAGTTAGGCTTTGGCAATTCAAACTTCACGCATGTGATTATTAACCTAATTATTGTAAACACAGAAACACAGAGGGATGCAGAATGGCTTAGTAGAATGTTTTGAAACTCTAATTTAACCAGCAAAAATAGTACGTCTCTCAGTGTAACCACCAACAAGAAAATATGCCGAGAAACACAAAATGTCACATCACCCCTCGCTGTCTGTTTTTCTCACTGCGAGAGGGCAAACGCTTCCAATTCTACACAGATTAAAAAGTCACAATGCTGAATTTATTGCCACCCCATGTTTGTTACTTTGTGCCATTTTTATCACTAGTTTTTCTATACTTTCTGTTGTCCTTCAATGTCTACTTCCTGTTATCTTTCACTATACAGCAGAACATGTTAAGATTCTAAACTGTTCATGCTTTTGAGATTAGTTTCTTAGTTTATTTTTGTGTCATCTCCTTTGTGTTTTTGGATTTATCTCTCTTAGATTACAGTCATTCCCATGTGTTTTTGTAGTTTCTAATCAGCTCATTCATGTTTACTTGTTTCCCACACTCAGCCGCAGCTACTATGCAATCTAGATCATTCAGTCCACCTGTGCCTGCTCATATTCATGCCACTCACCTAGTTTTGCTACCTTTTAAGTCCTGTGTGCCATGGCTTTTCTGTTGGATTGTTCTGTTCCTATGCCTGTTTGTTGTCCATGTTTTATGTTCTGATCTGCTTCATCCATTCTGTAAGTTATTGCTTTTAAATCAAAAAATCGTTCTACTCCTCAAGCCTCTCCAGGGTTTCAGCCTGCACCTGGGTCAAACCAAAAAAACACACATTATGACAGGACAGTTGTTAGGAATAACCTTTATTAATATGCTTATAGGTGTTTTTCCCATTTATACTTTAGTGAAATAAAGTATAAGTTCTAATGTTTCCCTTTTGTTACAATAGGATAAGAATGCTCATAGATATACAGTACAAGGATAAATGGCCCAAGGGTTGTGATAAATGACCTGAGGCTGGGGCACTGGGGTTGATAGTGGAGCAGCTGATATACAGGGGTTCAACAATGAAACTGAAACACCTGTCATTTTAGTGTGGGAGGTTTCATGGCTAAATTGGACCAGCCTGGTAGCCAGTCTTCATTGATTGCACATTGCACCAGTAAGAGCAGAGTGTGAAGGTTCAAATAGCAGGGTAAGAGCACAGTTTTGCTCAAAATATTGAAATGCACACAACATTATGGGTGACATACCAGAGTTCAAAAGAGGACAAATTGTTGGTGCACGTCTTGCTGGTGCATCTGTGACCAAGACAGCAAGTCTTTGTGATGTATCAAGAGCCACGGTATCCAGGGTAATGTCAACATACCACCAAGAAGGACGAACCACATCCAACAGGATTAACTGTGGACGCAAGAGGAAGCTGTCTGAAAGGGATGTTCGGGTGCTAACCCGGATTGTATCCAAAAAACATAAAACCACGGCTGCCCAAATCACGGCAGAATTAAATGTGCACCTCAACTCTCCTGTTTCCACCAGAACTGTCCGTCAGGAGCTCCACAGGGTCAATATACACGGCCTGGCTGCTATAGCCAAACCTTTGGTCACTCATGCCAATGCCAAACGTTGGTTTCAATGGTGCAAGGAGCACAAATCTTGGGCTGTGGACAATGTGAAACATGTATTGTTCTCTGATGAGTCCACCTTTACTGTTTTCCCCACATCCGGTAGAGTTACGGTGTGGAGAAGCCCCAAAGAAGCGTACCACCCAGACTGTTGCATGCCCAGAGTGAAGCATGGGGGTGGATCAGTGATGGTTTGGGCTGCCATATCATGGCATTCCCTTGGCCCAATACTTGTGCTAGATGGGCGCGTCACTGCCAAGGACTACCGAACCATTCTTGAGGACCATGTGCATCCAGTGGTTCAAACATTGTATCCTGAAGGCAGTGCTGTGTATCAGGATGACAATGCACCAATACACTCAGCAAGACTGGTGAAAGATTGGTTTGATGAACATGAAAGTGAAGTTGAACATCTCCCATGGCCTGCATAGTCACCAGATCTAAATATTATTGAGCCACTTTGGGGTGTTTTGGAGGAGTGAGTCAGGAAACGTTTTCCTCCACCAGTATCACGTAGTGACCTAGGCCACTATCCTGCAAGAAGAATGGCTTAAAATCCCTCTGACCACTGTGCAGGACTTGTATATGTCATTCCCAAGACGAATTGACGCTGTACTGGCCGCAAAAGGAGGCCCTACACCATACTAATAAATTATTGTGGTCTAAAACCAGGTGTTTCAGTTTCATTGTCCAACCCCTGTAACTGGTTTGATTAGAAAGCCACAGCACACTTAGATTAAGGATGGACACCCGCTACTACACAATCTAACAGATAGACACCACAATGGTGACACATAGTCTACTGATAATCACTGAGGGAGAGCACATCCATTGCATTGGAGTGCCAGATATAAAAACTACATGTGACCTTCTATCGGGGCTCTTCGTCATCCTCTAACAGACTGCGACGGTCCGAGACGGGAGCCTCAGCGCTGATCTCTGTAATCATTCCTCTGCCTTAATTTAGATTAAAAGAGCTAAAAGTTAGATACTGGTTGAGAGTCGTTCCTTTAAGAGTCTTTAGATAGAGTGTGTGATCGCTTCATGGGGACCAAGGACCGGAGGAGCTCCGAGGCGTCTGACCGCCAACAGGGTGCGGTAACTCAAACACAGCTTAAAAAGTACATATAGTAACAAGAAGAAAAACACTGTTACCAGTCAGGCAACTCAAATTGTGTACATAAAAAAATATGTTGTGAAAACAAGCTGAAATCTTGCAGTTGTCTTGAAAATGGAAACATTATGTAAAAATAATAGACACATGATGAAAAATAAATTACAAGCGCCAGAAAAACTTAACTGTTTCTCATCTGAAGTAAAAAGGAGGTGCAAAAGCCCAGATTAAAACTGTGTGCAGCCTTTCTGAATTTAAGCAAGTCGGCTGTGTCAACTGCTGAAAAAAAGCTAAACAACAACCTCACGAGAACTAAATAGTGTTTTTCTCCATTACTCTGCCCAACCTGCTTATCTATGTACTCCATTCTCCTCAACCAAAAAAAAATACATTACTCACCTCCTTTTCCTCCAATTTAGGAAAAATGTGGTGCCATATTTATAGTTTTAAACATTTACATGCATCAGAAAACGAGAATTAATTTGAACTAAAACACTGTCAGATATTGGGACAACTTCAACCATATTGTAATGTTCAGATGGATTATTGTGGAGCAAAATACTGACCTCAGTGACAGCTGATGCCTGAGCTGCAGACAGCCTGAAGAGGGCAGTGTTTGCCTTCCTACTGTCCAACAGCTTATACAAAAAAAAAACCCCAAAACATCTCATCCATAATTACTTTCAGTGATGTATACCAAATCCAGACAACTCTCTCTGCATAATAATCCAGAGAATTAATGGGCTTCACAATAATTAAGTGAAAAAGAAAAAAACATTTAGTATTTAAAAAGATTAGTAACAGTCTTATAGATAAAAATATGTGCCTCAATAAAAACCAGAGAATGTGGTGGCAAGTATTTCTGCTGGACTTGCCATTAATAATGGAACATAGATTCATTACTTGCCAGTGATATTTGTGTTTTAAATAGTAACTTTTTTCACTGATACAAAAATTTGCCTTCAGCAAAACAAAGTTACTATTTACAAACAAATATCACTGGCAAGTGATATTTGTGTCATTAATAATGGAACATAGACGCATCACTTGCCAGTGATATTTGTGTTGTAAACAGTAACTTTTTTTTTACTGATACAAAAACTAGCTTTTAGTATTTTTGACAGTATAGATTTGCAAGATAATTTGCATGAAGTCATTCCTTTTTTGCTCCATCCCTACTTTAAAAACAGCTGGTTATTTCTGTACAGCTAAGGCTGGATTTAAATAACATTGAGGTTTTGGCTGCTAGATCAAGGGTCAAGTGCGGCCCGGTGGCCATTTTTGGCCCTCGGAATGATTTCGTGTGGACTCCCGAATACAATGTAAGATTTGTAAGAATTTTACTGACCACCACATGACATTTATCAGTTGCTGCAAGCATTTTTGAAAGAAGTGACCCATTTTCTGTTCTTGCTGCTGAGAATAGCCTATGACAATTGACCTGAAACTTTCAAAAATTATATACCTGTCTTGCAAGAGTGAGAGTCTTTATTATATATTTCGGATCCTGAATGAATTACAGATTCCTTTTCTACAACAATCAGACTACTTCGTTTTTCAATTTAAATATGCCATGTTTAGTTTATTGTTCAACATGTTAAAGTAAGAAAAAGAAACACCATGCATTTGTACTTTCAACTTCACACTTACTAAATAATTTGTCTTAGTGTCAGCATAGACATTTACACAATGTTGTTAAGTACTATGTATTAAGCCTTTATATATAAAGCCAAATTTTTATTTATTTATTTTTTTGTGTCAAATGAATGTCGGTTTCAGAAATGTATGGACAGTATGTAATCGTTTCAGGCAGAGTTAATCAGTAGCTTTATTTAACATATATGCCTCAAATGTGGACAATGCAGAGTTTTACAAGTATTTTCCTTGCTGCCAGACCTAAATACATACTCTCCTATTCGGGATCTCAGTTGCTGGTTAGACCCTATTTTTGACCGATCTTCCAATAACACCAGTATAATCAACCGGTCAGCCAGCATTATTCGGGATTTTTTGTTAGAGTTCAGTCTTAGAGATGTCTACCGTTTTCTGCACCATACTGACAGGGAATACTTGTTTTTTTTCACATGTTCACCATACATACTTGAAAATCGATTATTTTCTTTTTGATGGTCAATTTCTCCCCTTAGTTCCCTCTTGTGAATACCGGCCTATTGTAATTTCTGGCCACGCCTCACTAACATTGTCTATGTCCCTCCCTACTCTGACTCTTGGATGTAGGCAGTGGAGATTCAGCTCCATACTACTAGCAAACTTTATTACAGTTATTAAAAAAGAAATAACTTTTTTTATGGATACTAATGTGGACTCAGACATCTCCTATCTTATTTTATGGGATACACTTAAGGTTTACTCAAGGGGCCAAATTAATGCTTACTCGGCTCGTATAAAAAAATGAATCAAATAAAAATCGAAATGAGCTGGTCCGGCAAATAGGAATTATTGATTAGCAATATGCTTAAAATACCTGCCCAGACTTATATGAGAAATGAGTAGAACTGAAAACTAGATTTGATCTGCTTAGTACTCACCATGTTGAAAGGTTGCTTATGAACAATAAAACCATGTTTTACATTCACGGAGATAAATCTGACTAATTACAAGCCAACCAACTTGAAGGCTTTAAAGCAAAACAGACTATTCGCAAAATACGATTAGACACTGGCCAAATCACAACTGATCCCTTAGAAATTAATACCACCTTCAAAGAATTCTACACTAAACTGTACTCCTCAGAGGCTCAGGCAGATTCCAGTGTAATGTTGAACTTTGTTGGTGGTCTTGATACTCCAACACTCTCCGAAGACTCTAGAAAAAGATTGGATGAGCCTATATCACAGACAGATATACTTGCTGCCATCAAGTCAATGCAATCAAACAAGTGCCCTGGTCCAGATGGCTTTCCAACAGAATTCTTTTCTGCACAA
Organism: Crenichthys baileyi; assembly: GCA_036173005.1. NCBI lineage: Eukaryota > Metazoa > Chordata > Actinopteri > Cyprinodontiformes > Goodeidae > Crenichthys > Crenichthys baileyi. The sequence goes on along the minus strand of JAHHUM010001882.1, from coordinate 37,227 downwards.
CTGCCACTGCTATGTTTAGTCTTTTCAGAGTCATGTAAAACTGGGACATTTGCCCAGGACTTTCACTGAGGCCTCTATTACTCTTATTGTTAAAAAAAGTAAAGATCCGACCAACTCTGCCTCATGCAGACCGATCTCACTTTTAAACACAGTTGCTAAGATCCTATCGAAGGTCTTTGCTCGGAGACTGGACCATGTTCTGTCAACTATTATACTAGAGACCAGACCAGTTTCATTCAAAGCAGACAAGCGTATTTTAATATTAGGCGGCTTTTTGATGTCATCTATTCTGGTCCTGAAGATAGGCCTGAATGTGTGATTCATCGGCCTATCGGACGAGGAAAAAGCATTGGATCGGGTTGAATGGCTATGTTGGACAAATTCGGCTTTGGGCCTACCTTTAGCTTTTGGATCAAGCTACTCTATTTTCAACCCACTGCAATGATTCGTACTAATTCACATATATCAAGTCCTTTGAACTAATATTGTGGCACCTGGCAGGAATGCCCCTTGAATCCCATGCTATTCAATTTGGCTAAAGAACCCCTTGCTAAAGCACTCCCCAGTTGCGAAGCTATATCTGGTATTCGGAGAGGTGGTGTGAAATATAAACTCTTCCTTTTATGCTGATGACCTCCTGCTGTATGTCTTCAATCCAACTGAATCACTTCCTTTGGTTCTAGCGCAGCTTAGTGAATTTGGCAGTTTTTCGGGCTACAAACTTAACATCAGCAAGAGTGTGCTCTTCCCTATTATTGAAGCAGCATGAGCCTCAGACTTTACTGACTACACCTTTAAAATTGTACCTGAGAAATTCACCTATTTAGGAGTTACAGTTAACAGAAATTATATAAAAAACGATTTAAAGAAAACTTTACTGTCTTTATTTAATCAGGTTAAACAGTCCCTGTCACAGTGGCAGAGGTGGAAAGAGTACTGAAAATTTGTACTCAAGTACAAGTACTGTTACACTGATTAAATTGTACTCAATTACAAGTAAAATTACTAGTGTTAAAAAAGTACTTAAGTAAAAGCATAAAGTACTCTTCTCAAAAACTACTCAGAGTACTAATTACTTTTTAAATGGTGGATGTTTTATTGCATCGTCAATAGCAGGCATTTGGTTCAATTCACTTGTGTTTATCTACGTTCAAAGCACATTTCTCAAAAGAACAAGGTATACAAAAATTGCAGAAAGGAAATTGTTTTGTAAAGAAATGTAGACATAAAGCAGAAATTTTTAACCTGCATTGAACAGTTTAAAGTTTCCCAACACACTGCGAACAACGGGCAGGTAAGTGTCATATTAGCTGAGACATACTATCCTTTCTTTGACATTTCACTTTCTGAACCTTTTGTTCAGTTTCAGCAAGAGCTGGTTTTCTAAGTTTACAGAGTCTATCCAGCTTCGTTTGGCTGTGAAGAGTAGAGCACAGCTAAAAAGTCGTTCACATGCAGCAGATGCAGGCAGGGCTGTGTTCAGCTTAAGAGAGAGCTTTTTAATGGCTCTGAAGGAGTGCAGCAGCTCCATGGTGTCTGTGGCACAAGCAACATAACCATCAAGCTCAACTGGACTGAAGCCTTTTGCAGATTGGTCTGGAGAAGAAATCACCTTCATCAGATGACTCTTTTTGCTGGTCTGAACTCTCATGCTCCATCGTTTCAAGATGTTGTTTGATGTATGTCAAGGCTGTAATTACAAGTACATAGCACACTTTTGTTATTTTAATTTCAGTGAATAATCCTGAACACAAAAACTTAAACCAGCTAATTTTCAAAAATAAATCTTTGGTAGTAAGGACAGACCATCAATAACTTACAACCTACAATTGTGCTTGAAATTTAGATCCCCTCCCATTTAAGAAAAGGCTTAAGTCACAATAGTAATTAAAATGACAAGAAACTGAAAAAAGTAATAAATGAAATTTTGCTAAATTATAATTTAGTAAAATAAAATATTGATTTTCAATTTTTGTTAAAAAAAATCATTTTAAAAAACAAACTAACAAAACTGTCCCAGACAAATTAGAGCACCTTGCTCATGAGCAGTGGACCAACATGCCTGTCAACAGGTGCAGAAGTGTGATTGGATGTTACAGAAAACACCTGATTGCAGTGATTGCCTCAAAGTGTTGCTCAATAGCATTTTAGTTCAGGAGCCCCACCATGTTTGCTTGTTTAATTTATTTTTTTAATATTTCTGTTGAACCACAACACAAAATCAATGTCATGATTTTTATCAAATTTCTATTTATTACTACTTTAGTCAATTTCAACTTATTTCAGTAACAGCTGATTTTTTTCCTTCTTCAATGGGAGGGCATGTAAACTTTCAAGCACAACTGTATTAGGTGAACCATGACTGAGATGTTATAAAGTATACTCACTTATACATGTGTTCAAACACAACATTACACAAAAACGCAATTGTATGAATCTTTGAAAATAATCTGGCCTTACCAGCCTCTGTTACTGCAGCTGCAGCCAACTCTGCATCCTTCATCATCGGTCCAAATCGCTTTTGAATGCCATTTTGCAGGGCTCTGATGAGTGGCACGCATGTCTTGCTTGATGTCTCTAGCCTGCCAAGTTTGGTCAGTAGTTGTTCAATTACTGGTAGCAGTCATCCCATGAAGGCAGAAGACTCAGACTGGAGGATGTTTGAAGCTTTCACCAGTGGCTTCATGGTGGTACAGTACTCCCTTAAGAATGCAACTTCTGAAGGACTCAACATGTAAGATACAACAACAACAAAGCCCACCGTGCCTATAAATATGGCAGAAACAGCACCACATTTGACATTGTTTTGTTTGGCAGACCTATTTGCTGAATAAAGACAGGTGGACTTGAGCAGCTGTTTCAAGTGAGAGGCTTATTATCAGTCAGTCAGTCAGTCGTTTTCTACCACTTCTTCCATAGTGGGTCGCGGGGGAGCTGGTGCCTATCTCCAGCAGTCTATGGGCGAGAGGCGGGGTACACCCTGGATAGGGGTGTACCCCGCCCATCGCAGGGCAGCACACAAACAACCAAGCACACACTCATTTATACACCTAAGGGCAATTTAGAGAGACCAATTAACCTAACAGTCATGTTTTTGGACTGTGGGAGGAAGCCGGAGTACCCGGTGAGAACCCACGCATGCACGGGGAGAACATGCAAACTCCATGCAGAAAGACCCCCAGCCGGGAATCGAACCCAGGACCTCTTGCTGCAAGGCAACAGTGTTACCAACTGCTCCACCGTGCAGCCCTTGTTTTATTATTATTTCTTTAAATTATTTGCGCTCATGAATCAATGTTTCACATTACTAATGTGATGCTAAAATTGTCAAAAAATTATAAACTCTGAATAATGTTTTGTGTTCTTATTAATCATTAAGAGACTGTTCATGTTTTCAACTGTCCATTAAGGAAAATGCAAAGAATTTGCTACCAAATTGGTAGGTGTCCAATTTTACTCACATTTTCACTTTGAACTCCTCACAAATGCTCCTGATGGCATCTTCCCCCTTCTCATCAATAATGCTTATTATCCTTTCAATGGCAAGGTAGGTTGAATTCCACCGTGTTGCATCGGGACGAATGATCTGTAGCTCACACTTGTCCTCTACCACTTAATTTGCCAAATTAGACCAGCCAGTTCCAAATGGCCTGACATTTTGCAAAGGTTGCATGGGAGAGCCTCTTGTAGGTGTCATTCATGCTCTCTGCCAGGGCAGCGTCGGTGGTTGCCACAAGGTTAAGCAGGTGACATGCACATCGCTGATGAGGGGGGAGTTGATATTCCAAACCAGAGTCTTTATCAAGGATTGCACTTGCATCATGATAGTCAATATGGTCAATCAGGTCAAGAACATCTGGGTCAGCTTCTTCTTAATCTTCTTCTGCATTATTTTGTGCCCCAAACATGTGGAAGGCCTTGACGAAGTTGGATCCACTATCAGTTGTGGTTCTTACAACTTTGCCTCTAATCTTGTATTGGCAATGGACATCATCAAGAGCACTGGCAAGCATATCAAATGTGTGAGACCCTCTTAATCCTTTGCATGCTAGTGCTGCAGATGTTTCCAGGGACTCTTCCTCTATCCAGTGGCATGTGACTCCAAGGAAACTTTTCTGATGAGTTGACCAACAATCAGTAGTGGTAGCCACAAATTTGACTTTATCCAGTGCTGCAAGCAACGTCTTCTTCATGTGATCAGCAGCTTCAAAGATTCTGGCACGGACAGTAGGTCTGGAGATGACTTTGGCTTGAGGCTGTAATGTGGTAAACAATTTTGTGAAAGCAGGCTGTTCTACCACTGAAAATGGCTGTAGACCCTCACAAATGAAATTGATGACAAGCTTGTCAACAGTTGCTTGTGGAACACGTTTGTTTGCAGCTCTGAACATCAGGTCTGGTAACTTGGCTTGTTTATTTGCTGAGAACTTGTTTGGTGTGGCTGTGGTCTTTAGCCAAAGGAAAACACATATTTAAAAAAATAATTCAACCAGAGTAACAATTTGAGCTAATCTTTGTTTGTTTAGCATTGTATAAAAGAGTGGTAAATTTGGGTAAAGTACTAAATGACTAAAGATTCAATTCATAATGTTTTTTTCTTGCTGCAGCGGATTTGACTTATAGCTATAAAGATGTGGATGAAAAGCAGGTGGCCGGGAGGTGCAAATTATGGGCGTACTCAGTAGCAATTTATGATTTTAAAAGTAGCGAAGTAGATTACATGGTATAAATTGTACTCAAGTATGAGTAAAATTACACACTTTGAAAAAATACTCTTAAAAGTACAAGTACCCAAAAAAATCTACTTAATTACAGTAACGTGAGTATTTGTAATCCGTTACTTCCACCTCTGCACAGTGGTCACCACTATCCATGTCCCTGGGTGGATGGGTGAACTGTGTTAAAATAGTCGTACTCCCAAAACTTATGTACCTTTTTCAGACATTACAAGTTTTGATTCCTGGCTCCTTTTTTCAGCAGTTGGAGTCCACTATATCTTTATATATAGAGCAGGGTAAGCAACTTTGCCTAAATAAAACCCATCTTGAAAAAGTTAAATTGAAAGGTGGGTTCGCACTGCCAAACTTGAGTTTCCATTTTTGGACTTCCAACTTGAGAAATCTTGTGCATTGGTCTTTTCATCATGACCACCCCGACCGTCCTGACTGGGTTGCGCTGGAACTCAGCCCACGTAACCTCTTTCCACTGGCAGTTGTTGGCTTGGCCCTACCTTTACGTTGCTTTGCATCATTTTATAACGTTGTGGTCAGAAATTCACTGAGAATATGGGTGCAGTTCAGGAGACAGTTCAGCCTTTGCGGTTTTTCTGTTTGGAGTCCTACTGCCACAAATCACCTTTTTAAACCATCTGTTGCAGATCCAGGCTTTCAGCGATGGCGCAGAAGTAGAATCATTCGCTTTAGGGATTGACTTTTAGATACCTTGGCATCATTTATACAATTAAAGACAAATTTGACCTTTTCAGTTTAGATTTTTTTTGATATCATCAAACACAGCTTTTTTTTTTTACCCCACAACTGTCCAAATTATCTATTACTACAGAGACGGCAATATTCAACAAAATTATGTCACTTAACCCAACAAAGAAATGTCTTCTCTCTAAATTGTCTATCATGCTGGATCTTCAAAAACCACTGAATAAAATTAAGACGTTTCGGAAAAAAAGATATTGGCCTTCCTTTAACTAAAAGTTCGTACTGGCCTTTTCATTTTGTAACCCATGGCTGTGGTCCCAACAATAGTGCATCCACACATACACCGACAGGTATTTGGATTCAGGTGTTGCCACTAAATGCCCCCTGTATTAATTAGCACTGTGTACTTTTCAGTGATGATATATATGCATTTGTTGTTTGCATTTGAAACAATCCCAAAGCCAGTCAGTCAGTAATTCTGTTCTACCGCTTCTTCCATAATGGGTCACGGGGAAGCTGGTTCCTATCTCCAGATGTCTGTGGGCAGGAGGCAGAATGCTCACTGTATTTCTATTATAGTGAGCATTATAGTAAAAGCTGTAATGCTCCACTTGTGAAAGTAAATCTGTAGGGCTTCTTCTTGACACAATTCACAGTGCTACTCTGCTGAACAAGACAGGTGAAAAAAATTCTTTTAAATGGTGCCACACCGGGGTTGTTCTTTGCCAGCATGGATGAAGCAGGTCTAAGGCAGATGATAGTGAGAGTAAGAGGTAGGGGACCGAGGAAGAGGAGTCCGCGTGCCAGGTGAAGGTGGAAGGCCTCAAGTGTCACAAGTAATTTGGGCAGTTGTTATTAATTACCTTATCATGGCCTTTCACTTAGAGAGGCTGGACAAAGTGTACAACCTGTTATTATCAGAAATATCCATTGTTAGAATTTTTCGACTGGAGAACAGGTAATGTTACAGGCCACTGTCACAGTTTCAGGACAGAGTGGCGCCAACATAACCATTTGTGCTGCCGTCTCCAATGATGATGTCCTATACTATATCCCCACTATTTGCCCATACAACACCAAACACCTTCCTGAATGCATTCCTGAATGCACTTCATGAGAGACTGATCCCACCTGAGTAGTAATTTTTTGGGATAATGTGGCTTTCCATCACTCTCGCCTTGTCAACAAGTGGTTTGCATTCCCCCCTTATATGATGATGCAGTTCCTCCCAGCATATACCCCATTTTTGAATCCCAAAGAGGAGTTCTTATGTGCTTGGAGGTGGAGGGTTTATGATCACCACTCCTATGAGCAGATGCCCTTGCTGAATTCAATGGGTGCTGCTATCCAAGAAATAGGTGCAGAGGAATGTCATGGTTGGATAAGGCATACCAGAAGATCTTTTCCTTGATGCATTGCAAGAGAAGACAATGAGTCTGATGTGGATGAAGCCATGTGGCCCCATTTTCAAGACAGAAGTGACCGAGTATCAGTAGTGGGTATTTCTTAATATATTCCTGTAATAGATTTTATTTTTATTGTCTGAATTTCTTATTCTCTGAGATTTTATTTTGGTTTACATTTACACTATTTTCTGTAATTTTTACAGTATTTCAGTTTCCAGCCACGGTTTGAACAAATAAATTTGCATCAAAGCATTTCTGATTCTGGATCCATACCTTTGCGAGAATAAACATTAGACTCAGCTTATGTAGAAAGATAACAAATGGCACTGGTATGAAAGCTATGTAATAGTCTACAATGACCAGCAATGGTACACTGATTCACACAGGATGCTATATTTTGTTGTCCATTGTGTAATAATTCATTAGAAGAGCTAATACACTTGGTTGTAAGTTGTGTTGTTTGAATGCAATTTTTGCTTTTGATTCATATTTTAAATGTTTTGGCATGATTAGAGCCTTTTGCAAAACAAAATGTGTTACTTTGACCAGGACTACCACTTTTTAGGCCTGTTTGTTAAATGTTTTGAAAATGTGGAGTTTGAGTTGACTGCTGCATGAAAGCAATCAAGAAAAACTGTAACTGAGGCAATCGGCCCATGGATAAGTTTGTCTCAATATTTACCTCCAACAAAGAAACCGTCAGATATAATAAACCCAACTGCAGAACAGTACATGGCAAAGGTAAATAGAAGCAGTGAACAAAAGGTGGTCAGGTTTGGAGAAAGAAAAAAAAATACTGACTAAAGTTCTTATCAAAGCAATGTTTCATAAAAGGATAAGTGAGTGCCTCAGATCCACACCAGCCAACTTGAAGTCTCGTTGAGACCTATTTAATAAGCAAAATACACCACATTTTAAAGATCAACATAGCGTTATAGAAAGACAATATTAGTTTTAACAATTAACTGAGGCAAACAGGGTGTGAAATATTTACCTCCAATAAAGACAACGTCAGACATAATGAACCATACTGCAGTGCATAGCACAGGTAAATAGAGGCAGTCAACAAAACGTGGTCAGGTTTGAAGGAAGAAAAAAAAAGATTTACTAAAGTGCTTATCAAAGAAGCATTTGAAAGAATAAACAAGAGTGCCTCGGATCCACATCTGCCAACTCGAGGTCACCTTGAGATCCATTTAACAGTGACTATATCTCCTCCAGTAGAAAATACAAGCTCTGAAGAGACACTAATTCCTGGAATAAACAGGTAGGTTTTTGCAAGACGTGACAAAAGTGGATATTTTGTCTGGTGCTCTTTCCACCAGCTGAGTGGATTGTCACCTGTAAGGGACATGGGAGCAGTTTCTGTGTGTCATCTCCTCTTCAGTGAGGTCCTGTGTAGTTCTTTGTCTTGCTTCAGTACCTGTACTGTATGCTTGACCAAGAAGATCAGCCAGACTGCATGATGGCCTAGCTCTCCTTGTTGGCGGACCAGTAGAGATGTCCTGGTTGTTGTTATTAACACAAGTGTTGTACTTCACTGGCACCTTGTCGGGCTCTGCTGTCTCCATTTCAGCCTGTTCTTATAGAGGTACATCAGAAAAAGAAAAAGCAGGTTTAATATAACATGTATTTGTATTGCACAGGTAACACTTGTGCTTTTCCATTATTAAATTTAACATTAAAATTTACCAAAATATCCCAAACATGTATTTTTCCCTAACTTTAACATTATAGAAGTATCCATTATATGCATTTTCTTTAAACCTTTACATATGATTATACATTTTGACAGGGTAAGAAAAAAAAAAAGATTTATTCTTTTTACAAATATATTACCTGAAATGGTTGATCCCCCCTGCCTCTGCAATGACGTTCATGTAGATGTCCTGACATTTATCTTCGGAGAGGAAGTGAAGTGCCTTGAATCTTGGATCCATAGCTGCACACACATATAAAGTCTCTTTCTGCTGGTCCTTGTATCTCTTGCACAGTTTCTCACAAATGGCTGATTTATTCCACACATCGAAGGAGGAGGCGTGGTAAGGCGTATTCGTCACTTCCTGTTTGCACTTGGTGGATTGTTTGGCGTGTGAAGGCTCTCTCGTTTGATCTAATTTCTCTCTACTGTGATATATCTTACTTGTTATAATACATAGGCACTCTAAAACACATACTTTCTGTTGCTGTATTTAACGTTTGGGGACTCTCTGTGTTTTACACGTTTTTTTCTAGTAGTGGTAAGGGGTCGCTAGCTTAGCGTTAGCTTTAGCTCCACCATGGCTCTCTCTGAGTCTCCTCTTTCCTGCTCTCTGTGTCAGATGTTCAGTTACTCCTCTGCCCCCTTTAGTGATAATGGTACGTGTAATAAATGTAGCATTTTTGTAGCTTTGGAGGCGAGGGTGTCGGAATTGGAGGTCCGGCTCCGCGCTGTTGAAAAACCAGCAGATAGCCGAGGCCCCTTAGCCAGCGCGGAGCCACCGACGGTAGCTCCCCGTAGCAGTCCTTCAGCTGAGCCCGCGCAGCCGCGGCCTCAGGCCGGCTGGGTGACGGAACGTAGAAAGCATAGTCCTAGATCCCAGCCCACAGGTCACCAGCAACCCGTCTGCGTTTCTAACAGATTTTCCCCGCTCAGCGACACACTCGCTGAGAAGCCAACTCTGGTAACTGGCAGCTCCATAGTCAGAAACGTGGCACTAGAGACACCAGCGACCATAGTCAAATGTCTGCCAGGGGCCAGAACGGGCGACATTAAATCCTACCTGAAACTGCTGGCTAAGGATAAGCGTAAATACAGTAAGATTGTAATTCATGACACCGTCAATCGGAGGTCACTAAAGTTAGTGTTGCTTCGGTGTGTAAGTTTGCCAAAACAATGTCGGACTCCGTAATTTTCTCTGGTCCCCTCCCCGATCTGACCAGTGACGACATGTTTAGCCACATGCTGTCATTCAACCGCTGGCTGTCTAGGTGGTGTCCAGAAAACGATGTCGGCATTGATAATTGATAATTGGCGAACATTTTGGGGAAAACCTGGTCTGATCTGGAGAGACGGCATCCATCCCACTGTGGATGGAGCAGCTCTTCTTTCTAGGAATCTGGCCGAATTTATTAGTTCTTCAAAACTCTGACAACCCAGGGTTCAGACCAGGAAGCAGGGTCATAGTTTAACACTCCTCTCTGCAACTTCTGTAATGCTACCCACCCATTACCCTATTAAGATAGTGTCTCGCCCACGGCCAAAATTGAATAGATTAAAAAATTATCTAAAAAGAGGAAATCAGGAAAATCTAATAAAAATAAACACAACTCAGACTAAAAATAAAAATAAAACAATTAAATGTGGCTACCGAACACAAGATCTCTCTCTTCAAAGACTTTGCTAGTTAATGACCTGATTTGTGACAATCAGATTGATTTATTTTGCCTCACAGAAACCTGGCTGCAGCAAGAGGATTATGTTACTATAAATTAGTCAACTCCTACTAATTATTTAAATTTTCAAATTCCTCGAAATACTGGGCGAGGAGGAGGAGTAGCAACCATCTTTCAGTCCGATTTATTGACTAGTCCCACACCAATAAATAGCTACAACTCTTTTGAATATTTAATCCTCAGTTTTCCTCATCCAAATTGCAAAGCACTAAAACCACTTCTGTTTGTTGTTTTGTACCATCCACCAGGCCCTTAATCTCAATTTTTGATCAGTTTTCAGACCTTTTATCTGATTTAGTGTTAAATACAGATAAAGTTATTATAGTGGGGGATTTTAACATTCATGTTGACACTGAAAGTGATAGCTTAAATATAGCCTTTAATGGTATCTTAGACTCAATTGGCTTTACTCAAAACATTAACAAACCTACCCACGTTTGTCTTCATTCTCTGGACCTTGTGCTGACATATGGCATTGAGTGTAAAGACATAATATTTTCTCACAACCCTTTGCTGTCTGACCATTTTTTAATAAACTTTGAGTTTAATTTAACAGAGTACTCCACACCTGAAAGAAAATTTCTTTATAGTAGATCATAATCAGACAATGCTGTAACAACCTTTAAAGAATCTGTTCCATTTTAATTTTCCTCATTATCACCAAAAAAAACAGTGGAGGGCAATCATTTTGTTTTTTTTCCCCTTCACAAATTGATTCTCTTGTTCATAGTTGTTACTTCATCATTGCGTGGTGCATTAGACAATGCAGCCCCCTTGAAAAAAAAGGAAATTATTCATAGGGGGGCTGGCTCCCTGGTTTAATTCAGAGCTGCTCCCTTTAAAGCACAATGTTAAAAATTGGGAAAAAAAGGGTGCTCTACACACCTAGAGGATTCCCCTACTTATCGGAAAAAAAGCCTACTGTTGGGTTTTAAAAAGATACTTCACCAAGCTAGAAAAACCCTTTTTCTCATCCTTAATAGAAGAGAAAAAGAAAATCCTAGGTTTTCTCTTTAGTACAGTTGCTTAAACTTCACAGAGTCATAGCTCTGTTGAGCCCTCCATTCCCTTAGCTCTCAGCAGTCATGACTTTATGGGATTCTTCCAAAAAAAAAATTGATTCTATTAAGAAAAAAATCTTTGACATACTCCCGAAGATGATTACTTCATCCTCAACAAGGTGAGACAACATTGGAAGTAACTGTAGAAACCTGATCTGTGTTTGGGATGTTTTGATCCTGGGGGAGCTTCCTGAGTTATCAGAAATATTAGATTCATCTAAACCTTCAACTTGTATGTTAGACCCCAAAAAAAATAAAAAAACCCCCAAAAATTATTTAAGGAAGTGTTCCCTCTGATTACCAGCCCCATTTTAGATATGATTAATTTATCTTTTAGTAAATGGGTATATCCACAACGCTTTTAAGGTAGCTGTAGTTAAAAACCTTTGCTTAAAAAAAAAACCATTCCTTTGATCGAGATTGACTTAAAATAAATTACAGCCAAATATCCAATCTTCCATTTTATCTAAAATTTTTTGAGAAACTATTTGCTAATCAAATGTGTGAGCATTTACACAGCAATGACCTTTTGAAGAGTTTCAGTCAGGTTTTTCAGAGCTCATCATAGCACTGAAACAGCTCTGCTGAAATTCACTAATGATATTCTTATTGCCTCAGATAATGGACTTGTGTCCTGTACTGTTTCTGTTAGATCCCCAGTGCTTTTGTATTTGATACAGTCGAATCATAATATTCTCTTAGAAAGGCTGGAATATGCTGTAGGGATCAGGGGGAACAGTGCTAGGCGGGTTTAAATCTTATTTGTCTGACAGATTTTCCATTTTTTGGGTTCATCTAAATGATAAATCATCTTTAAACTCCAGGGTTTTAATTGTGGAGTACCACAGGGTTCAGTACTTGGGGGGCCAATTCTCTTTTTTACTATATATATGCCTTCCAATAGGTAAAATTATCAGGCAGCATAGAAAATAAATTTTCACTGTTACGCTGATGACACTCAGTTTTACTTAGCCCCTGATGAGCCCAACCAGTTAGATAGACTACAAGCATTCTTGAAGACATAAAAAACTTGGAGGGACTTTAAAATTTTCTGCTTCTAAATTCAGACAAGACAGAATTTTGCGTCTTTGGCCGGAGCTTTTAAAAAAAAACTGCTTAGGTCAATCACTTAACCTGGATGGCATTAAATTGACCTCCGATGATAAAGTAAAAAACCTTTGGGTTTTTTACTTTTGACCAGGACATGTCATTTAAATCCCATATTAAACAGGTTTCTAGGATTTTCCTTTTTTCATCTGCGGAACATTCCCAAAATTAGAAATATCCTGTCCAGGATTGATGCTGAAAAATCGGCCCATGCATTTTTTCTTCAAGGCTGGACTATTGTAAATTCTTTACTATCAGGATGTCCACAAAATGCAGTTAAAACCCTTCAGCTGATTCAAAATGCTGCAGCAAGATTTTCGGGATGAAAATTAAAAAAAGAGAGATCATATTTCCCCTACTTTAACTTCCCCCCAATTGGCTCCCTGTCAAATTTTTCCATAATAGAATTTTAAAAAATTCTCCTCCTCACATATAAACCCCTTAATGTTTTGCTCCATCATACATCAGAGATCTGATTGTTCCATATGTTTCCCTAACAGAGCACTTCGTTTCTCAGACTGCAGGTTTACGGTGGTTCCTAGAGTCTCTAGAAGTAGAATGGGAGGCAGATCCTTTTAGTTATCAGGCTCCTCTTCCTATGGAACCACCCCCAGTTTTAGTCCGTGAGGGGGGACACCCTGTCTGCTTTTAAGACTAGGCTTTTTTAAAAATTTTTCCTTTTTAAAAGCTTATAGTTAGAGTGGCTCAGGTTATCCTAAGCTATCTTCCTTATTGTAGCTCCGTCTTCTTCTCCCCCTTGTTGGATTGAGTAAAGGGGAATCAGGTTTTAGCCAAACCGGCTCAGGTTATGGCTGAGGTGCAAACACACCCTCCATTTTGCTACCTGTATGACCCCTCTCTTTTTAAAATGGTTATGGTCAATCTGACAGCGAGAGGGTTTTCCCAATACCATTGTGGTTTTTTTGTATAACAAAAGGCCATCAGTGGGCTCTAGATGGAAAAAAAAGTCTACTTTAAGGCTAGGCTTAAAACTTTTCCCTTTTTGATAAAGCTTTTAAATTAGAGTGGCTTATGTTTAATCCTGAGGGTATCTCTGTAGTTTTGCTGCTATAGGCTTAGGCTGCTGGAGGACATAATGACCACTTTCACCCTCTTTCCTACCTTTTTCCCCCCCACTACTCTTCAATTTTTTATTATTTTTGTTTTCAGCTTTTTAAAACTTTGTTTTCCCCTCTTTTCTCTTCCTAGAAGCTACACCTGGCCTGACTCTTGTTTCCACTGTTTTCACCCCCTTTTGGAAGGGGAATCTTCCAAGCTTCGCCTGGCAACAAAAACTTAATGCTCAAACCCCTTTCCGATGATCCACATGGCCCTGTCTTTTTAGTGTTTAACCCTTTTTTTCTCTCTCCTAGACATAGCTACTGACTGAGTTTTATTGTAACTAACTCTAATGTGCTTTCTTCAGACTCTAAACTGAAAACTGGCTCAGAGTTTATCTGTTCCTTCTTTCTAGGTGAACGACTAAAGGAGCTACAATCCATTAACATTTACCTTTTCCTTCCCATAGAAAGCATCCTGAATCAGTGCTTCTTTGTTCTCTTTGTGTCTCTGCTCTGTTCTCTCTAACCCCCAGTCGGTCGTTGGCAGATGGCCGCTCACACTGAGCCTGGTTCTGCTGGAGGTTTCTTCCTGTTAAAAAGGGAGTTTTTCCTCTCCACGTTGCTACATGCATGCTCAGTATGAGGGATTGCTGCAAAGTCAACGCCAGTGACTGTCCACTGTCTCTACATGCTTATCCGGGAGGAGTGAATGCTGCAAGTCACTGACTGGATGCAATCTGCTGGGTTTCCTTAGATAGAAAAACTTTTTATCCAATTTGATTAAATAACAGAATCTGACTGCACTGTTCAATGATTAAGATTAATTGGAATGTATGTACCTGATTTTTGTGAAGTGCCTTGAGACGACGTGTTGTGAATTGGCGCTATATAAATAAACTGAATTGAAATTGAATTGAACTGAATTGATTTAGCGGTGCTTTACAAAAATAATTACTTTGCCTATATCATTGTTCAAATGTTCTGTCACCTGATTAAAAGTCTCAGAGAATGCCTGAGCACTACAGGTGAGGTAAGAGTGTTGCTGGCCTCATGGTTTAATCACCTCTCCATTATTTTGTTTTCCTGATGAGCCACAGGTTTAAGCCCCATTATTTTTCATGTCTGATGTGTTTTTTGCTTTTAGTTTGACTTTTATGCTGCTGTCAGTGCAAAATACAAAATCTGATATCAGATAAATAACTATTTCAGAATTTATAAGAGATGGTCGGTGTTCCTCCCGTCCAGCCTTCGGTAGCTTCTGCTGACATGAGACAGCAGCAACCACCAAGGCTCAATTCAGTTTAATTCAATTCAGTTCAGTTCAGTACAAAAATACTTTATTCATCCCAAAGGGAAATTAAATGTTGTTGTAGGTCATTTTATACAGGTGTCTTTAAAGTGCTGTTGTAGATGCTGATGGCTGTGGGCACGAAGGATCTTCTGTTGCGGTCTGTCTTATAGCAGATCTGAAGAAGCCTCTTACTAAAGACATTCTGTTGTTGTACAACAGTCTCATGAAGAGGATGCTCAGGGTTCTCCATTATTTTCTTCATTTTATGAAGTATCCTTTTTTGCACAACAATCTCCAGAGGTTCCAGAAGAGTCCCCAGAACAGAGCCAACCTTCTTTATCAGCTTGTTGAGCTTTTTAAGTCCCTGGCTCTGATGCTGCTTCCCCAGCAGATGATGGCAGAAGAGATCACACTCTCCACAACAGAAGATATGCAGCATCTTGTTGCAAATACCGAAGGTCCTAAGTTTCCTCAAGAAGTACAGTCCCTTCTTGTAGTCTGTTCACAGTTGCATCTCCACTCCAGTCTGTTGTCCAGGTGAACAACAATGTATTTATACTCCTTTTCGTTGCCCGATGAGCTAACCCTTCTCCCCTACTTGTCTTTTCTGAGAAGATTGCTCAATCCAGCTCTCCGTCCAATGGGTCTGGACTTCCCTAAACTTGAAAGTCTTACTACACAAGTTTACTGAAAGATCTGTTTAAGTAATGTCGAGAAATGACATGCATAACCTCTAACAGTCTACATCCAGATGTCTCACCCTTTTTCAACTGGTGGTTTGGACCACCAAGTAGCCCACAGCAGTCATTCAACTCTCAACAGTCACTTTTGTTAACGGCTGCTCATTCAGTAATTTTACAACTTGCACTTGGAATATGGGTTAGGTTAGATTTAATGACTCGGCACGAGTCCCAAGGGTGTTGTTTAAACAAGTTTGGCATAAAGCAACCGATAAAAACATCCTAAAATAATTTAGAACCAGGCAACAAGACTTTTTACCACCAACGAAAAACCAAAAATAAAGTGACTCAAATAATTGACTGTCCACAATTTATCTAGAATTTTATATGCTTCCTTTAATTAGTACTGTTTTTGCTGGGGTCAGTAACAGCATAAAATCCAGCAACACATAATGAATGAGTAATAAAAGCGAATCAATCATCTAAACTTTCTTTCCCTGATGCTGAAACTGGTGAGCTTGAAGAGGAGGCTTTGAAGATGGAGGCTCATCCATGAACCCAATGGAGATTGTTGGGACCCACAGCCATGGATTTCAACATTAAACGCCGGTACAAAATAAAGTGCATTAACCTTCTTTCGGCACAGCCAGAAAACAGGATAACTGCGGACTTCCTGTGACGCCACTGTCCAAATAAAAGGACAGCTGTTGCTACATCCGCTCTCTTCCACGCCGGTGTTCATCGGGATAGGAGGGGGACAAAGCGCGCTGATGTCTCTTTGCTGGCAAAAAGACATAAACTCTTCAAACTGGATCCAAGGATGTCATAAGATCATGTGATCATATGCAAAATTAAGTACGAGTGAAGCACTGTTTGTGTACCTGGTGATTTCATTCATAAAGAGGGGAAATTAAGGTATAAGCATTGCATACTTTCTCTCTGAGGCCTGCAGAAGCAAACTGTGTTGCAGAGAAGTCCCCAGTAGAGAAGCTGTTTCTACAAGCCGAGTCAAGCGGTTTTCCTTGCCTGAGAGTAGGACAAGCGAGTAGCCGCATCACCGTGTTAACCAGGGTGGTCAGCGGACAGAACGGGCCGCCCACCCACAGCTTCGTTAGGTTAGCTGAAAGCTAACCGCTTGTTGACTCTGGACGCTTCTTCAAACTTCGCCCCTTGGACAACGTTTCCTCACCACGGTTCATGAGGTTAGGTGTATTGGGCAGAGAAAGATTTAGAATGAAATGATCTAAATGTTTTTCATTTTATGAAGTTTGGTTTTGTTTGTGTTGAACTTAGCTATCCTAGTGCTAGCAGGCTATCTGCAGCACACGTGCTCAGTTTGTGTTCTGTGTTTGTGTGTTTTCCCGGTGGGATTCCACCTGTGTTCTTCTTCGCTGGTTGCTGGTGAACGCGGATCTTCCTGGATGCTCAGTATTTCTCCTGCTGGATGTTGCCAGGATTTCCTGTGGACTGTCTATTTCCTGCTTCCGCAAATGCCCCGCCAATCATCACGGAGTTACTGTTTAACCTGTCTGTTTTCCCTGGCGACTTGGTTAGAGCTGGCTGGCTTGTTATTAGGAAAACTTGTTAAATAGGTAACAAACCTAGGGATTGATCTCCTTTGTGTGTGTTTTGAGTGTTTTGGTTCCATGTTTGCTGATTGCCTATTCATAACGGAAAACTTTGAGTGTTTTATTTAGGGTTCTTTTCTTTTGTGCTGGAGGCTGTTTAGTTCGTTGCCTCATGTTAGTGGTGCATTCTTTTACATACGTGTCTGTTACTTTAAACATTACAAATAAACAATCTTCATTAGACTTCCCATGTCTCCATTTTCTTTATGTTATTTCCCCTCCTTCACCCCTGGCCGAGCCGGGTCGTAACAGAAACACTGATGTCAAACGTCTCTTTAGTCAGGGGCATCCAGAGGCTGAATAGTTGAAGAAAACCCTTAAGGCAAACAAGGGATTGGTTCAGGACTTCCGGAAGCCTGAAACTCGGAGCAGTCAGTTGTTTGCTGACCAAGTTCTCTCAGTTGTATGGGTAAAATGCAAAAGCTGGAATCAGATACTCAAATTGGAGCCACAGTCCTTTCAGGGCACATGGATTGATCCTCTTTTCAATGCAGATTATCGTGGGGGCTATCTGGTCCT
Organism: Crenichthys baileyi; assembly: GCA_036173005.1. Lineage (NCBI taxonomy): Eukaryota > Metazoa > Chordata > Actinopteri > Cyprinodontiformes > Goodeidae > Crenichthys > Crenichthys baileyi. Next base: position 19,604 of record JAHHUM010001882.1, on the reverse strand, counting down.
ATGATTATTCTGTACCATCTTTTTCCGTCCGATCTTGCTTGTTGGCCTTCTGCAAGGAAACAAACAACTTGTTCCTCTATTCTTGCCCATTTTATAGAGCATTTTTGGCAAACTCTCTGTGCTTATTGGCCAGTGGTTGTTGCCATGGCTGTTTCATTGGTTACCCGTCACATAAGGTCATCTTTCTCTTGGAATACCCCGAGTAGTGTGCTTCACATCAGACATGCCATCATCACCTCAGTCCTGAGCCGTCTGCTGACCTCACCTATGACCTGCACCGCCGCCTCAGTCATCAGGCTGTAACTTCGCCAATTCCTCAACATCTGCTCTATTCCTGTCTCACTCAGAGTTACACTTTCTCTTAAACAGTTGCATTACTTCTTACATCTCCAAATGGACCTCCCAGACTTCACAGCTTCAGAATGTGAATATTTACTGATTTATATTTCATTAATTTGATTGTGAGGGTTTAATTCATTTCTGCATGGATACATGGAAGGATCTCACCTCATTTTGACATCTTCCACCACCTCATCTTCTTCTCCCATGATGAAAATAGTGTTTGACCTATTCCTGTTTCTCTTAAAATCGACAATCATCTCCTTTGTTTTATTTACATCCAAGAGGAGATAATTGTTTCCATAGTGATAGAGATATTTATTAAATAGTCAACCTCAGAGGAACGACACAGAATCTGTTCAATTTCTTGCAAGCAAGGGTAGGCCACACTCTGCAGTGCAGAACTACAAAGAGCAGACGCCTTGTCTCCTTTATGTTATAGCACAAACAGTTTGAGTGTGTGTGTGTGTTACAAAGGTGGGAGTGTAAAAAGAAACAGTTGGTTTCCCAAAGATACAGTTGGTTTCGGGGAGTATGCATTCCTTAAAAGGAGATAACAGAACTAAGCCTCGCATGCTGAGTTCACATAAAGGACAGACATACATAGTTTACATGAGTGATAAAGAACAAAAATACGTTTTCCATTCAAAACATAGCATGCCAAAAAGCGGTCCACCTGTGCCCTGTACTCAGCTTTGATCCACCCTAGAGTTTCTGACGAAGCAAATCAGGTTGAATTGTGTTAATTGCAGAGGAGAAATCAAAGAACATGATCCTCACAGTGCTGCTGGCTTTGTCCAGATAAAAGTTGGTTTGTCGAAGCAGATAGTTGATAGTTTATTGTTTGTTTATTCAGGTGGGCCAACAGGTGTCTCTTTAGGACCTTCATGATGTGGAATGTCAGGGCAACAGGTCTATGGTCATCAAGGAATGATGGGCAAGTTTTTTTGGTACCGGAACAAGACAGGAGGTCTTCCACAACACTGGAACCTTCATCTGGGCCAGGCTAAGGTTGAATAGGTGCTGCTCTTCCACAGAGCAGCTCTTCACTGAACCTATTGAAGAATGTGTTTAGTTCATGGGCTCTGTCTATCCATCCAATGGTCTTTCTGCTTGAAGCCTGTGATCTTCTTCATCCCTGACCACACATCTATCATATTGTTTTGCTGGAGATTGCTCTCCAGCTTCTTCTTATACACTTCCTTGCTGTCTCTCATCTTCAGTTTAAGTTGCTTCTGTTTACTCCTCAATAATTTCCTGCCTCCGTTTCTGAAGGCTATTTTTTTGTTCTTGGTCCTCCAGGTCACTGGTGATCCAGGGTTTGTTATTGTGGAAGCATTTCACCGTTCTGGTCATGGCATTGATGTCCTCTTCATGTGGCTAGCACAGTGCACCCCAGTCTGTAGCCTCAAAGCCACCTTGCAGGGCTACTTCAGCTTCCTGTGACCATTTTCTCAAGGTTGTCTTTATTACAGGTTGCCTCTGGACAAGTGGCTGATATTCCAAGCAGAGAAAAACAAGATTGTGATCTGATTTGCCTAGAGTAGGTCTTGCTTTAGAGATATATTAGTCTTTGACCTTTGCATAAAACAAATCCAACGTTTTGTTTTCTCTGGAAGAGGAGCTGACAAACGTTGAATCATTGGAAGTGCAGCAGAGAGTGAAGCATGGTTAAAATCACCAGATACTGCCACAAACGCATTGGGGTGTTGTGTCTGCAGCTTAGCAACAACTGAGCCGATGGCATCACATGCAGTGTCGGCAACAGCTAAAGGTGGAATGTAAACTGTTACCAAAATAACACTGGTGAACTCACTGGGTAAATAATTTGGATGAAAACTTGCTGCTAACAGGTCAATTTTTGGACTGCAGAGACGACACTTCACAGTAACATGTCCTGTATTACACCATCTGTGGTGTGAGAATGATGTCTCATGCTCCCTGAACCACTCTCTCACAATTCGAGCCTGATCAATCCTGGCATTGTCATCTTGGAATATGCCCGTGCCATCAGGGAAGAAAAAGTCTATTGATGGAATAACCTGGTCATTCAGTATTTTCAGGAAGTCAGCTGACCTCATTGTTGGAACACATACTGTTGCTAAACCCAGACCTGACCAACCGCAGCCACCCCAGATCATAGCACTGCCCCCACAGGCTTGTACGGTAAGCATGATGGGTGCATCACTTTACCTGCCTCTCTTCTTACCCTGATGCACCCATCACTCTGGAACAGGGTAAATCTGGACTCATCAGACCACGTGACCTTCTTCCATTGCTCCAGAGTCCGATCTTTATGTTCCCTAGCAAATTGAAGCCTTTTGTTCTGGTTAGCCTCACTGATTAGTGGTTTTCTTAAGGCTACACAACTGTTCAGTCCCAATCCATTGAGTTCCCTTTGCATTGTGTGTGTGGAAATGCTCTTACTTTCACTATTAAACATAGCCCTGAGTTCTACTGTTGCTTTTCTTCGATTTGATTTCACCAAACGTTTAAGTGAGCGCCGATCACGCTCATTCAGGATTTTTTTCCGGGCTCATTTCTTTCTCGAAGACGATGGGTCCCCGCTATCCTTCCAGTTTTTATTGATGCGTTGGACAGTTCTTTACCCAATTTTGGTAGTTTCTGCAATCTCCTTAAATGTTTTCTCTGCTTGATGCATGCCAATAATTTGACCCTTCTGAAACAGACTAACATCTTTTCCACGACCACGGGATGTGTCTTTCGACATGGTTGTTTAAGAAATGAAAAGCAATTCATTGCACCAGTTGGAGTTCAATAACTTGTTGACAGCTGAAACATAATTGCCCATGCACTCGCACTCGTACTCGTACTCGTCGTCTTCCGCTTTATCCGGCACCGGGTCGCGGGGGCAGCAGACTCAGCAGAGACGCCCAGGCGTCCCTCTCCGCAGACAGCTCAACCTCTCTCTTCACCCAAGTGTCATGCAGCTGAAGGTCAAAAGACATGACTACAAAATCGATCATCGATCTCTGGCCTAGAGTCCCCTGGTGAATAGTGCACTGATGAAAACACTTATAACTGAAAATGGTGTTTGTTATGGACAATCCATGACTGGCACAGAAGTCCAACAACAAAACACCACTCGGGTTCAGATTGAGGAGGACTTTCCTCTCAATTGCTTTTGGATCCTCATTGCCGTTGAAACTCCGCTGGGGGTAGACTTGAGATTAATGATTGATTTGCACTGGTTCCTCTTATTGGAGAGTATTTTGGTTGCTAGGTTTTCTTTGTTGTAGCTTTACAAAATTGCTGCCCTCAGTGGCTGGTTGAAGTCCACCATGGTTCTATGGAATAGTCAAGATTATTTTGGAGTAATGTTTTTTTGTATAAGGGGGGAAATATTCATAATAATGGAAAAAATGTTTTTTTATTTTCCCCTACCTGCTATTCCCTAAGCAGGATAGTGGACATTAATTAAAAAAATGTTTTAGGGTTGGATTCAGAGTGTGTAGGGCAGAGTGGGCTTGTGTGTGGGTGAGGCTGGTCCTCATAGAATACTGGAGCGCAATTAAGACTCCTAAAGCCTTAGAGCTGACAAGGCATTCTTATAGTATGAACATGGGGATTCTGAACCATACTAGGTTTTAAAACTGAAAGTGGACAAAGTATGCCTAGAAAGCCTGAAAGGTTTCTTCCTTAAGTCTTTGAAGCTCCTCATCTAACTAGAATGAGAGTGGAGAGTCTGTAAGCTGGGTGGATCTGGTTCGGTGCTCCTTATAAGTTGAGAATGTAGTTGAGTTTAGTGCTGTGGACCCTTTTTTATGTTGGGACTACAGCTATATTATTATGTATTACTGATGGGGTTAGAGATGAGGTAAATGTACGGGTTAGTAAAAAACTGAGTTATTGAAATAAATGGAAATGATTACATTGCCCTAATATCGCTAGAAATGCATACGTGTGCGTGTGTGTGTGTGTGTGTTTGTGTGTGGGCACGGGCACGCGTGAGGATGTTCTGAAGCAACTGGAGACCCTACCATCCCCTTCTTTTCTTTGACTGTACACCTCAGCGGGCGAACACTGTCTGGATTTCCTTCTGTGTCTGTGTGTACATCTGAGATAGTGTGTGTGTGTATGTGATGAAACAGAGAAAATAGAGTTTCTGTAGTAAAGAGAAAGAAAGGTAGCCTACCCCAGGGAAGTAGGAGGGTGTGACAACACTCAGAAATGATAGTGTAGCCCTTGAGAGCACTTGACACGCAATATCTCACCCCTCAGATCAACACACATACAAACACACACACATAAACACAAACACACAAAGCTGTCACAGTGAAGGCAAAAGAAGCAGCGCCAAGGGCTTTTAGAGCAGGCTGAGAGAGGAGCCTCGTCCTCATCTGTCAGTGGGTGTACAGATGGCGCTGCATAGGTGGTAGTGTGTAAGTCTGTCTCATAAGCAAAGTGGACTAAATTGAGTATATTGCCAATCAAACAATAGATAGGGTAAAACCAGAGAGAGGAGGAAAAATATAAAACCCACATGAACAAGCAGCTTTTAAAATTTTTCTCAAGTCCTGGCTGACTCATCCAAATTCCCTTTCTGCCTTTCACCTGCAGAACGTGTGATGGAAGACGAAGATGTCTACCATATAGACTCCACAGGTGCACTGACACTGTATTGGATTCATTAAATCCTGCAGGTATATACAGTGGGGAGAACAAGTGTTTGATAAACTGCAGATTTTGCAGGTTTTCCCACTTGCAAAGCATGTAGAAGTCTTTAATTTTTATCATAAGTGTTCTTTAACTGTGAGTGAAACAAAAATCCAGAAAATAACATTAGGCCTATGTTATTTTTAAGTAATTAATTAGCATTTCATTGCATGAAATAAGTATTTGATCATCATTTGATCACATCAGAAAAACAAAACTTAATATTTGGTCCAGAAACCTTTGTTTGCAATTACAGATATCAGACGTTTCCTGTAGTTCTTGACAAGGTTTGCACACACAATGCAGCAGGGATTTTGGACCACTTCTCCATACAGATCTTCTCCAGATCCTTCAGGTTTCAAGGCTGTAGCTGGGCAATATGGACTATCAGCTCCCTCCAAAGATTTCCGATTGGGTTCAGGTCTGGAGACTGGCTATGTCACTCCAGGACCACTCCAGGACCTTGAGATGCTTCTTACCGAGCCACTCCTTAGTTACCCTGGCTGTGTGCTGTGTGGTTGTTGTCATGCTGGAAGACCCAGCCACGACCCATCTTCAGTCCCCTTACTGAAGGAAGAAGGTTGTTGGCTAATACCTCCAGATATATGGTCCCATCCATCCTCCCCTCAATATGGTGCAGTCGTCCTGTCCCCTTTGCAGAAAAGTATCCCCAAAGAATGATGTTTCCACCTCCATGCTTTACGTTAGGTATGGTGTTCTTGGGGTTGTTCTCATCCTTCTTCTTCCTCCAAACATGGCGAGTGGAGTTTAGACCAAAAATCTCTATTTTTGTATCATCAGATCACATGACCTTCTCCCATTCCTACTCTTGATCATCCAGATGGTCATTGGAAAACATCAGACAGACATGCGCTGGCTTGCGTGCGCTGCATCATTTTAATCTATGGCAGCATAGTACTACTGGTCTTCTTTGAGACTGTGGACCCAGCTCTCTTCAGGTCATTGACTAGGTCCTGCCATGTAGTTCTGGGCTGATCCCTCACCTTCCTCATGATCATTAATGCTCCATGAGGTGAGATCTTGCATGGAGCCCCAGACCGAGAGAGACTGACCTTCTTGCATTTTCTTATAATTGCACCAACAGTTGTTGCCTTCTCAACAGGCTGCTGGGCTATTTTCCTGTAGCCATCCCACCATTGTGCAGGTCTCCTATTTTATTCCTGATATCCTTACACAGCTCTCTGGTCTTGGCCATTGTGGAGAGGTTGGAGTTTGATTGAGTGTGTGAACAGGTGTCTTTTATACAGATAAGTTCAAACAGGTGCAGTTAATACAGGTAATGAGTGAAGAATAGGAGTACTTCTTCAAGAAGAACTAATAGGCCTGTGAGAGCCGGGATTCTTACTGGCAGTTAAGTAATCAAATATTTATGTCATGCAATAAAATGCAAATTAATTACTTAAAAATAACACTATGTGATTTTCTGGATTTTTGTTTTAGATTCCGTCACTCACAGTTAAGAGTACCAGTGATAAAAATTAAAGACTTTTACGTGATTTGCAAGTGGAAAAGCCTGCAAAATCAGCAGTGTATCAAATACTTGTTCTCCCCATTGTATCTTAATATTTTCTGTTCTAACATGTTTGACTTAGCAGGAAGCACTATCTGAAATGAAACAGAATTAGAGGGGTGTCCTTAAATGCTCCTGACTAGTCCATCAAAGTGGTATTATGGCCAATGAAAAGGTTATTGGGTGGTGCCAAGTTGGATGGCGTCCATTTTGTAGGCTAATGTTGACAAGCAGCATGGGGTATCCAGGAGGAGCCGACACAATGATGGCATTACCGCTTCTAAACTTTGTCTTTTATGACTACAAATGGAATACGAATTGGTTGAAAATGATACATTTATTTTGTTGTTTATTACCTGAATAATAAGACTAAATGAAGTGATTGTAAAGAATCTGCTGGATAGCAGAGTTGTTAGTCAGGCTTATTTTACAGCATAGGAAAACTACAACACTTATTTTTCCTGCATGCCCTAGGTTATTTCATGTTTTCTTTCCTTCCTACTTAGTGTTGGTTCTGAGGATAACAGGACAGATTGTGGACACCTGGAAGTATACTCACAGCATACTGTAGTTATCTGTTGGACATGGATTTGTGGCTCATCTCTGAGCTGAATTTAGAGTCAGTACTAAAGTGCTTTGCCCTGAGGAGATTTGATATATACAGCTTGGAACTCACACTGTCCTTTAGGATTCTTACAAAACTCATCAGCACAATGTTTACATTCACCAATGCATGCTTATGTATGCAAACAGCCTAGGGTATTCCAGAGGAGCCGTCACAGTGCTCGCATTTACAGCATACTCCTAAACTTTCTTCTTTATGAATGTGAATCTAATAGGAATGGGCTTGTAATGATTATTTTCCTTAGTCATTTATTGGCTCAACAATAAAACTAAATTAAGTGGTGGTAAAAAAATCTACTGTATAACATAGCTGTTCTCCAGATGCTGTTTAGAGCACAAAACTGAAATTGTGGCTTTGTGTCAAGTCACTTGTTTGTCCCTCCCTACTTAGTGTGGTTCTGAAGAAAACCAGGATAGTTTATTTAACTCTCCTCACATCATCTCATGCTACTGAAGCATATCTCACATCATTTTTCATATATGGTACGAATGTGGCTTTTCACCATCCAGGTTAAAATGTGATTCAGTTTTGGAAAAAAAATAAAGATTGCATTTGTTCACATGTTTTTGTAACACTTACTCTTTGATAAAAAAAAAAGAATTATGAGTTCTGGTCCAGCATGTTCCTTTAACTGTGAGGAGAGTGGACTGCAAAGGAGAGGACAGATGAGAACAGAGGTGAGGCTGTAGAAGCTGGTAAGATGGTTAAAAGTAAAAAGGTCCTCTTATTGAGTTGTTTAGACCTTGCAAGGAGGAGATTGTCCAGGGATTGTTGGTCTGTGTGGTAAGATGGAATCCAGGTAGGGAGAAGAACTAAGGGAGGTTTCCGGTGACCACTGGACATGGACAAGTACGTGCTTGGGGACACCAGGAAAAGAGAGCCGCCAGTTGCTGGTCATGAAGATACAATTGTCCAGGAAGGTAACAGCACAAGCAGGTCTGAGGATTTTACAAATATAAAAACTCAATGCTATTCTGAAATTTTACTGAAGGTAGTACTTTCAAATAGATTTGGTGCATATTATGTATAACTTAATCTTTTATCAATTTCAAAATCTATTTCAAAAATATTTGTATTAATTGTAGTCTTTGTGTAACCCTGTCTAATTGTATTTTAATAAAACACTTTCAGTGGTGTACATGATCTTTCATGTTAAAGTGTGCCTTGATAATCTTTAACAATATTATTATAAGGTTGGCAAAAAAATAAATAAAACAAAACTCATAATGTAATTCCTGTAAAAGTTGATGATACTTTACATTAAATCTCTCTAAACATTGTTTGGCAGAGGAATAACATATAGATTTTGTTATTTATTTGTTATTGGTCATGGCTCCAAATATCACACATTTCCGTTTTAGTGACAAAGGATCTTCATCAAATATACTACTGGCCCTTGTCACCTTAGTAATAAATGTACAAATTATTTTCAGCTGTACATCTCTCCAAAAATATCAGTTTTTCTCAGACAGTGTCTTGGCCAGAAAATCCATTTCCAGATGCAAAATCTTTCAATAATAATATTTCACAATACCATTCATCAATCAACTGTACAACAGAGTTATTTCTCTTTTTAAGAGTTGCATTATTAATAGAAGATACAAAACCTTACCACAAGTGAAACGATCATAAAATAAACCGGAATAAATTGTTAGAGCTGTAAAATGTTTAATTGCTATTTTCTGTAATACAGATGTGCAGTGTCGTCTGGGGCAACCAAATCCTCTGACACCATTGAGAAACACATTTGACCTTTTTACAAAATGAAAATTACCCTGTAGTTTAAAAACATTATTTTACATTGCTTTAACGTTGCTTTAACTGAAAGACCTCCCCACCTGAGAAACCTCTTTACAATCTGAAATGGAACATGGGTTGTCCCATTGAAAAATGTTAGTATTGTTCCATTAAAAGACTGAAATGGAAATGTAGATGTCAGCCACAGAGGTCCCTAATTACGGACACTAGCAGCTAAATGCAATGACAAAAGAACATTGAAAGAAATATTAATGCCTCCATAAAGCCTTCTAAAATCAAACAAATTTGTGCAAAGCGCATTCTGCCACATCAATAAACTTTACTGAAATGGCAAACTGAAGAAGAATGTGCACAGCAAAAACTAGTAACATGAGATGATTGCAGTAATTAAAAAAAAATACTATTAAGAACAGGTAAAGCATAAAATAAAAATTATCTCCATTCAGATGCTTTCCAAAATGTTCTCATCTTGTAACCTCAATTGGTGGCCTATTTCCAAGAAGCTCTCGATCTATGTCACCGACCTTAAAGCTTATGTACCAGTCTTCATTATGATGCTTGGTGTCCAACCATAAAATTGCGATCTGTTTAGTTACACCCAGACAGACACTGTGTTGGTACTCAGGAATGAAAGACGTGATCATATTCATGCTCTTTTGTTCCATCTATGGGGATGGTCCTTTCACACTCATTACTGGATGATCGGGTGTTCCTTGCATTTCATGATGTAAATGGATTTCTACTGTCCCTAAAACAGACACACGGTCAACCACCTGGATGGAAGCAAAAGTCGCATGTTTGTTTTGTATTTCTCAAAAGGGATCAGGAATCAGAGGAGCAGATAAGTGCATGAGTTTAAGTTTGTGTTCTACATTTTTGCTGTCCCTCAATGTGAATCCAACCTTTTCAAGTTTTTAAAGTGCATGTGACACACTTTTCCCACGAATGCAGACATTGAAGGAAAACATTTTAATATTAAAGGAATTTGGCAGTAATTGGCATTATTTTAGGGTTAAAGACATGATTAAAGACAACTGTGAAACAAAATAGGCATATTTTGATGTTAAATTTTGCAAGTCCAAAGTCCACCGGGAAATGACAGCAAAGGGTTTCCGGGCATTCAGTGTGTGAGCATCAGTGACAAACTGTTCAGGTAGAAGCCAAGTTGCATTAAAAACTGTGTTGAAACGGTGCATTGCTGGTGTTGGCAGCAATACTATGACAGTAGTCGTTAGTCTGCACTATTTTCCTGAAGTGAGGAGGATCAGAGCTGCCTGGATCAGAGCAGGAAAACTGAGGAGAGACAGATGGACTGGTCTCACCAAGCACAGCTTGTTGTGATCGCAGTACTTCTCAGCAAACTGCTTCAAACAAAAAACCTCTGAATTCAAGAGAAATTATGTCAGAGGTTGGGATTTCTTCCACACTTAGGAGAATGTTTTAAGCAGATGCTATAGCCACACTGTTCAGAATTACTATTATTAAAGTAAGATAATTGCGCATGCAATATATTTAAATAAATGTTTTTCTACAGATTCTAATATAAAGGGGGAAAAAAATGACATACCAGGTTGTGTCTTCAAATCCTGAATCCTCCCTTGTGTCTGCTGCTGCTGCTCCAGTGCCGTTTATATACAGTAACCCTGGATTTACTCTGTAACTGCTCCGCCACGCTTCAGTCCGGCTGCGAAGAGTGAGTTTTATGTTATATCAGACTTTATGAACCATCTTTGATCTTTAAGAACCATATGCAGATCGTGCAATAATAGCTAGTGATAAATGCAGTAGCAAGTCCAGAACAAGTAATTCTGTGGAAGTTAAACCACTTTTCGTCTCATGCATCCAGATATTTTCATGTGTTTTGTTCTACAATGGGTGAGTACACTGAGTACAGCCAACCTACATTTGTTGCTTAGTTTGGTGCATCTAATGTTTAATTGTTAGGTTTAGAATACCTTAGTAAGTGTATAGCCCAGCAATTGAACTAATTGATCTAATGTAAACAATTGCTAATAAAATACATGTGTGTATATAAATATATGCGTGTATTTATTAATATAGCGAGATCTTGTCCGTCTTTACTGAATTATTTCTAAATTCTTTTTGAAAATAGGAAGAATAATTGAAAAAATTACAATTTGGGGAGGTATTGGAAGGATCATTGTTGATGTGTGTGTGGTTTAGACATTTTAGCAGAATCTTCAGGGAAAAATGAGTTGTCTCATTGTGCAGATACGTCATTGCTGTTATCTTGTATACCTGAACTCTGTACGTAGCTTTCTCTGACGTCTTTCAGCTGTTTAATCTCCTACATCATCTGAAGGAAAACTCCATAAACATTCTCCAGACAATAGAAGCAAAACAATCATTCTTTGTAATTTTTATATTTCTAAAAGGACAATAGATTACTGTTACTGGAGAGCATGGTGGATGCTGTGTATATTTGTGCGGGTTCTGTGGCATGCTAACAACCTGTCCAAAGTGAACCCCACCATTTGCTTTTTACTCCTGGCAGAAGCTTGCTTTGATGACGGGCCATCATAGAAAGACTAGATTTTTTTGTAAACATCATCCTGGATATTTAAAAGCTGCTCTGATATTCTTGTATTTGTAATTAAAGAAATAAATTACAGAGTAAAACATCAAAAGATGGAAGTCTTATCAATGGCACAAGTTGAGCGCAGTGTGTAGCATAGCGGTAGCGCACGTGACCCATACACAATGGATCCTCGACGCAAATTTTTTTATTAAAATGTGGCATAAAAGACTTATGTGAGACAAATATATTCTTCTATCTCTACAAAGAACACATCGTACAATAAGTCCTACAAATTGATTAATGTGAAGACTGAACTCACTGTCTTGTTTAAACAGACATACAAACAGTGTTGCCAAGTCCACTTATTATAGGCGACTTTGGGCTTATTTTTTTCTAAAGTCGCTTGCAAATCTCGTGAGTCGCGGGTTGCAGTTTTTTGGGCTTGTTTTTGAATGTGAAGTTGCTTATTTGGGCTTGACTTTCTTCCCAAGTGAAACCCCCTGATTATCTCCCAGCTCCTCACAATAAAGCAAAGCAGGAGTGGAAGGTAGTTCGTCCTTTCCACGCCCCTGTTTCCTGGTTATCGCGCCGCCCGCCCGAGTTGACCACAGACCCCAAACACACACACGCCAGGGCTCAGAGTGACAGTGGGAGAATGAGTTGCAGTAAGTGGGAAAATAGCAATGATGTATTGCAGTGCAGGTAAGATTCAGATGATGGAATATCTCAAAATGGCTGCCAGAGATGTACTGATATACTTTTAAAGCAACTATGGTGCTTAATTAATGGTCTAATAAATGGAATATCTGAGATACTGATTTCCTTACATTTTTCTTGTGTAAGTCTGTCCATAGATTGTAGAGGAGATAGGAAGGACTTTTGAAGTGTTCTAACTGATGAAATTGTTGAAAAGTTGTATATTAGGATTATTGTCTCTAGACTTGATGAGTAGATGAGTTTGGCTATTTCAGTTCCATTAATATTTTTGTTTTGGCAAACTGTAGTTGCCAATAGTCAGTTGAAACAAATCACATATTGTGATAGGGAGAGTGGACAGCTCCGTCTGGTGACTCTTTTAATATTAAATATCTAAGAAATCCAACCATTTGCTTTACACCGTTGTTGGTTGAGCGATAAAATACATGAAATTATATCCAAGTCCAAATTTATGTAGGGCAGCAAAAAGGAAATTTCCCATCCACGCTGTCAAATACCTTCTGCATCTTTTGAAACAAATAAACTGTTTTTACTTTGGATGTTGCAATAGTCTATTAGAGTAATAAATCTTTTTGTTTTATTCATAGCATAAGTATTTTTAATGAATCCAATCGGGTCTGGATGTATACTACAAGCTATTTTTATAAGCCTAGTGGATAATATCTGCAGATTAATTTTACATCAGCAGTCATAAGTGATGTTGTGTGGTAGCTGGACAGAAGTGTGGAATATTGGTCAGGCTTGACGATCAGATTGATGTTAGTGCAGTTTGTATTTGAAGAGATTATTGAGGTTAGCTGGATTTCTTTGACCCTCCTTTGTAGAATTCAGTCCAGCTTTTGTTAAATGTAACTTCAGAACATTTTTTGTTGTTCATTTGATTTAGGAAGATACATTTTTAGATTTCTTCAAAATCTAAGTCTGAGAGAGTAATGTTATTGAGTAAAGATTTATTCAGAAATATCCGAAAGTATTATTTCTTTAGGATGATTTATTGATTTACCACTTGTAAAAATAAGGTGAGATCTTTCCATGTAATCCATGCAACATTCATTAACTACTCACAGTTAAATCCAGCTAAATTACAATAAATATATTTCTGTGTAATCCATGCAACAATTATAAATACAAAGCTGAAGCACTGGAGAGTGAAACAGGCATGTACTCATATTCTGGAACTGAGAAGACTGGAGAGGCCTGTGTGGAGATAAATATTAACTGTCTTATCTTTTGCAGAAATGTAAACAAGGGTATCCAAAGAAATGATGTATGATGGTTTTCCATTCTTTTACAACTAATAAATGAAACGAGTAATCTTTGATTTTCATTTAGAACACATATGATTGAAATATGATTGAGAACTGATAATAAATACAAAACATTAAGGTTTAAAATTCTCAATCAACCATATATGAAAGATATAATGTTGATTATTAGTGATGTATGAATAAAAAGAATGAAGTGATGATTTTATAACTGTGTCTTAAAGTAAATGTATAAAGCTGAGAATGGAATGTGTGATACTGTGCAAAGTTTAAGACTGAGCAGATTAGGGAGAGAAGTGCAGGATGACTAGGAGTGACGAGAACCGGCTGTATGCTGACAGAGAACCTTTAAAGGCCAGGGAGGAAGGGAGGATGCGACTACAGCCAGCTGCGTGGCTATTGCCGACATCTCCAAGGCCGAAAAGCAGGAACCAGTAGGTCACAATGACCATGACTAAAGTATTGGCAATAACCAAGAAGTTGAGCTGAATAGATTGAGCAATAACTGGAAAGCCTAATCAGGAGTTGACTGGTGAAAGCATCAAACACTATAAAGGCAAAGCTGAAGGAAGGAACTGGGTTGCTTCCTCGCAGAAGACCAGCGAACAAGATCGGACGGAGAAAAGAAGCTCAGATGGAAAAGGAACAGAGACACAGCCCAGCTGATCGACTGCATTAAAAAGTGGATCAACCCGTGTGCCCTAGAAGGACTGTGCCTCAAGATTAAGAATCTGATTTCATCTACAGCCTTTTTATCCAGACAACAGAAGTGAACTTGATCGGTGAACAGCTGATTGGTTTAAGTTTCAGGTTTCTGGAAGTCCTGAATCAACCTCAATTATGTCCCCGGGGCTTCCTTGAACTCTTCAGCATCTGGAAGCTATTGTCTCCTGAGACATATGACAACAAAGTTTCTGTTAACCATCGAAGCCTGGAGCATCAATGCCTGCCACTTAAAGGAAGAAAACTGAAGATTAAGTCGTATTCCCCTCAAGAAACCACTCGTTGTTACTCGAAGGAACAGTTCCATCGGGTGCATGGATGAGCCTCCGTCTTCAAAGCCTCTCCAAACTCACTAGTTTCAGCATCAGGGAAAAACAGGTTGAGTTGATTGATTTATTTATATTATTGAATTTATTGTGTTGCTGAATTTAAGCTGTTACTGACCCCTGCAAAAGCGTTACTAATTAAAGAAAGCATATAAAATTCTAGTTAAATCATGGACATTCAATTATTTGAGTCACCGTATTTTTGGTTTTTCATTTGTGGTAAAAAGTGTTGTTGCCTGGTTCTAAGAAATTATAGGAGGTTTTTTATAGGTTGCCTTAGCCAAGTTTGTTAAAACAACGCCCTTGGGGCTCGTGCCGAGTCACTAAAATTAACCTAGCCCATATACCAAGAGCCAGTTGTAATATTAGGGAATGAGCAGCCGTTAACAGAAGTGACTGTCGGACTGTGAGTGACTGCGGTAGGTTACTCAGTCGTCCAGATCTCTGGTTGAAGAAGGGCGAGACTTTTGGATGTAGGCTGTCAGAGGCTAGGCGAGTCATTTCCCGACACCAGCTTAAACAGAACTTTCAGTGAACCTGCTTAGTAAGACTTTTCAGGTTTAGGGAAGTCCGGACCCGTTGAATGGAGAGCTGGATTGATCAATCCCCTTAGACATAGGGAAGTAGGAGGGAGGGGTTAGCTCATCGGACAACGAAACACTCCTGTCAATGATGGTTGGAATTGCTACTCTTTCCTTCATTCTTGTTCAGTGGATTTGCCAGACGTTTACTGCTTTACTCACTATGATTGAACTTCTCCAAGTGCAGCATCTTTGCTGACACTCTTTCAGGTTTGCTTGGATTCTGGTAGTGAGGAGTGGTGAGGTGTATTCGTCACTTCCTGTTTTCACTGTTGCACTCGGTGGATTATTGGGTGTTTGAAGGCTCTCTCGATTGATCTGATTTCTCTTTACTGTGATATCTCTGACTTGTTCTAATACATAAGCACGTTAAAACATATTTTCTGTTGCTGCATTTAACGTTTGGGGACCCGACATGTCTTACACAATTTTTCAGGTAGTGGTAAGGGGTCTCTAGCTTAGCGTTAGCTTTAGCTCCACCATGGCTACCTGTTCCACTGTTTCTCTCTCTGAGTCTCCTCCTCTCTCCTGCTCTCTGTGTCAGATGTTCAGTTACTCCTCTGCCTCCTTTAGTGATAATGGCACGTTTAATAAATGTAGCATTTTTGTAGCTTTGGAGGCGAGGGTGTCGGAATTGAAGGCCCGGCTCCGCGCTGTTGAAAAAGAGCAGATAGCCGAGGCCCCTTAACCAGCGAGGAGCCACCGAGGGTAGCTCCCCGTAGCAGTCCTTCAGCAGAGCCCGCGCAGCCGAGGCCTCAGGCCAGCTGGGTGACAATACGTACAAAGCATAGTCCTAGATCCCAGCCCTCAGGTCACCACCAACCCGTCTGCGTTTCGAACAGATTTTCCCCGTTCAGCGACACACCTGCTGAGAAGCCAACTCTGGTAATTGGCAGCTACATAGTCAGAAACGTGGCACTAGAGCCACCAGTGACAATAGCCAGATGTTTGCCAGGGGGCAGAACGGGCGGCATCAAATCCTACCTGAAACTGCTGACTAAGAATAAGTGTAAATACAGTAAGATTGTTATTCACGATGGCGGTAATGACACCCGTTTATGCCAATTAATAGCTAAAACGTTTTTGAATATTTAATCCTTAGTTTTCCTCATCCAAATTGCAAAGCACTAAAACCACTTCTGTTTGTTGTCTTGTACCGCCCACCAGGCCCTAACACTCAATTTTTAAATCAGTTTTCAGACCTTTTATCTGATTTAGTGTTAAATACAGATAAGGTTATTATAGTGGGGGATTTTAACATTCATGTTGACACTGAAAGTGATAGCCTAAATATAGCCTTTAATGCTATCTTAGTCTCAAATGGCTTCGCTCAAAACATTACCAAACCTACCCACCTTTTCTTCATTTTCTGGACCTTGTGCTGACATATGGCATTGAGTGTAAAGACATAACAATATTTTCTCATAACCCTGTGCTGTCAGACCATTTTTTAATAACCTTTGAGTTTAATTTAACCGAGTACTCCACACCTGAAAGAAAATTACATAATAGTAAATCAATATCAGACAATGCTATAACAACCTTTAAAGAATCTGTTCCACTTTTAATTTCCTCATTATCACAGAAAAACAGAGTGGAGGGCAATAATTTTATTTCTTCCCCTTCAAAAATTGATTCTCTTGTTCATAGTGTTACTTCATCACTGCGTGGTGCAACAGACAATGCAGCCCCCTTGAAAAAGAAGGTAACTACTTATAGGGGGCTGGCTACCTAGTTTTTTCAGAACTGTGTACTTTAAAGCACAATGTTCGATAATTGGAGAGAAAATGGCGCTCTACACACCTAGAGGATTCCTACTTAATCTGGAAAAATAGCCTACTGTTGTATAAAAAGACACTTCGCCAAGCCAGAACAACTTATTTCTCATCATTAATGGAAGAGAACAAGAATAATCCTATGTTTCTCTTTAGTACAGCTGCTAAACTTACACAGAGTCATAGCTCTGTTGAGTTATCCATTCCCTTAGCTCTCAGCAGTCATGACTTTATGGGTTTCTTTTTAAATAAAATTGATTCTGTTAAAAATAAAATCATTGACATACTCCCGAAGATGATTACTTCATCCTCAGCAAGTGAGACAACATTGGAAGTAACTGTAGAACCTGATCTGTGTTTGGACTGTTTTGATCCTGTGGAGCTTCCAGAGTTATCAAAAATATTAGCTTCATCTAAACCTTCAACTTGTATGTTAGACCCAATCCCAACCAAATTATTTAAGGAAGCCCCATTTTATATAGGATTACTCTATCCTTAGTAAATGGATATGTACCACAAGCTTTTAAGGTAGCTGTACTCAAACCTTTACTTAAGAAACCTGCGCTTGATCAAGATGAATAATAATAAGAAATAATAAATTATAGACCTATATCCAATCTTCCGTTTTTATCTAAAATTCTTGAAAAAATTGTTGCTAATCAAATGTGTGAGCATTTACACAGCAATGACCTGTTTGAAGATTTTCAGTCAGGTTTCAGAACTCATCATAGCACTGAAACAGCTCTGCTGAAAGTCACTAATGATATTCTCCTAGCCTCAGATAATGTGTCTGTACTTGTCCAGTTAGATCTCACTGATGCATTTGATACAATCGATCACAATATTCTCTTAGAAAGGCTGGAATATGCTGTAGGGATCAGGGGAACATCACTAGGCTGGTTTAAATCTTATTTGTCTAACAGATTCCAGTTTGTTCATGTAAATGGTAAATCATCTACAAACTCCAGGGTTGATTGTGGAGTACCACAAGGTTCAGTGCTTGGGCCAATTCTCTTCACTATATATATGCTTCCAATAGGTCAAATTATCAGGCAGCATAGGATAAATTTTCACTGTTACGCTGATGATACTCGGCTTTACTTATCCATAAATCCTGATGAGCTCAACCAGTTAGATAGACTACAATCATGTCTTTAAGACATAAAAACTTGGATGACTTAAAATTTTCTGCTTCTAAATTCAGACAAGACAGAAGTTGTCGTCTTTGGACCGGAGTCTTTAAAACAGAAACTGCTTAGTCAATCACTTAACCTGGATGGTATTAAACTGACCTCCGGTAATAAAGTAAAAAACCTTGGTGTTATTTTTGACCAGGACATGTAATTTAAATCCCACATTAAACAGGTGTTGGACCACTTGTTTGCTGAATATTGGAACATTTGCACGTTGCTGGGCGCCACTATGCCTTTCCAACGTCATCGGCCTTTTTGTACCGCAGGATACTCCTAAAAATCCTAGTGGGCTGATAGGACGGGGACGTCCCAAGTCTGATGTCTCAGGAGGCTATTTAGGAAGGTGGCCCCTTTAAGGAGGTGCTTTTCACGTAGGAAACCAGACCAGCATCTGAAGCACATCCCTCTGGAGCAGAAGTCCCACGTGGATTTTCATTCATTCTCCCCCTGTTGGCCAACGAAAAAGAAAAATTCATGAAAGAAGTTTCTGGAATAGGACGGCCAGAAATTTCACTTTGCCGATCGAAGACGTGAGTTTGAAAAGTAACAGAAGAAAAAACCCTCACAGAGGTTTCAAGAAGACGGATTGCCACCCTTGTTTTTGTTCCAGTCGACTACCAATGGTCAGATCATATTTTCCCCTTTCGCCAAGGAGGCCACAGGATGAAGATTGACCGCTCTTCTTGGGATGCGCAGTAACTCCCCCTTTCCTTTCTCACTCTCACCCCAGAAGGAAAACTCCACCAAGTAACTCCTTTCTGTTTATTATTTTATTTCTAGTAAAGTAGTCTGGGCAGGGTAGAAATAGGATTTTAGCGCGATTAGATTAGCCACTTATAGTCTAATGTGTTCTGAATTGTATGTGCATGCCATTGTTTTTTTTAAACTTGATTGCTGTTGATTTCTGAGGCCGCAGAGTCTCCCAATTTGTTCTACCGTGTGAACACCTGAGCGCAGGTGCGCTGTGGAACTGAACTGCTATAATAACCTTATGGTGAAAATCAACCATTTTCTTTGTCTTCAACTTCGTGTTTTATTAGTTGCCGCCAAAAGTTTTACAACCCTTTGTGTTCTCTGACATCCCCAGCGGTGGGGGATGTTTTATGGTTTACAGTAAGCTACACTCTCTGGCGGGCCGCTCCCCAAAACTCCGTTCAACACCACATTCCTTTTATTTTGCCAGAACTGCCACAATTGCTGGTTTGATTGGTGGTCATGGGATCATGGGGGTGGGGAGGTCATGGGGTCAACGGGGTGTGACCGAGGGGCGTAACCTTGCATGTTGATTGGATGTCGTCATGAGTGGCGAGACCTTAAATGAGCCAATAATAATACAGGGGTGTGTTTAAGGGTGTTACGGGGAAGGCCTTAAATGAACCAATGAAAACACAGGGGTGTGTATGATATGAATAAAACAAGACAAATATGGTAATATCAGAAACTGTATGGCATCAGCGCCAATTAAAATAGAGGGTTTAAAAATGTTTATACATCTAAAAAATACATGCAGCCTTTAAACTTTAAAGGTATGCTGAACTTAATGCATGCCTGTCAC